>OX104112.1:49355374-49647673 GCA_944474755.1 Limnoperna fortunei
CTATACTATCTTCACAGTAACATGCAATTTGTTACATGTTAAATATACATCTATATATACATATAAATCAAATTGATGTTTTCAGTGATTTTGTTAGCTGGATTTTTTCCTCCGAATTTCGGCTGTTTCCCCTGGAGTAAATTTCCCTTAATCATGTTAATTTGTCTAAATATTTCCCCATTTATGCATTAATCGCAACAGAAAACCATTAGAACAGGCAATGTCTATATTATTAATGGCTTCTGTTGGAGGACTTGCTGTTCAATTGTATTTAAATTTTAATAAGAAATCTTCGTATTTTTGTCACTCCTTGTTTATCGTGCTTATGCTCCATAACAAAACAGTGTAAGCTGATTCCCATCTGACTTTTACCTTGAACAAACTGCGCAGCGGCAAAATATGACCGGAAACCAGTTAAAAGCAAAAGAAATTTAGAAAAATTCTGTAGCGGATATGAACTCTGTGCCGGAAATTGCAGATACAGTGCTGCCTCTGTTAAACGAGTATTCCAATGATTTAAACATAATTAAATTAGTATTTTTGCAGTGATTTTCATTTTTTATTTTACATATGTTTACATACTTGTAAAAGTACATTTTACATTAAATACATACTATTTTTATAGGATTCACAGTGTTGTAATTTTTAAGTAGATTTACATCTACATTTGTAATTCTAGAACTTATTAAAAACTAATTTATTTTATTGAAAAATTTTGCTGCAGTTGATTCTGCTATTGTAATGTATTATTTTCTGGTCTTTCATTTATATTTTATCCTTAATAAATTATACTGCTCAAAATAAATCCATATAATTCCAAGCTTCTGGATGACATAAAATCAAACAAAATGGAAGTTTCTGCAGTTATCTGATGTTTGAACATCTCACATAAGTCATATAAATATATCTAACAAAAGATCAATTTAGTTATTTTATTGACTGATTAATGTTGTTTTCCTTTTTTTACAAGTGTAAAGCCATTATTTTTTTCCCCAATTTCAAGGAAAACATCTATAAATTTTCCCAATTGAAAAGGACGGGGCTGTTTTTTAAAAAAACAATGGAATTACTGGTTTTTAGTACTGTATTACTTTAGGTGCCAGGTAACCTCAAGTTTGGACATATAATATTATGTAATTCATATATATATAGTTTAAATTTTAGCAGAGCTCATTTAAAAAATAATGGGGGCCTCGGTGGTCGTGTGCATAAGGTAGTTCGTCTACTATTGATCATGCGGTCTGTCAACACTGAGATTGCAGGTTCGATTCTCACTGCAGGCAGGGTGTACTTGACTCCAATCTTTGACAAGGATTGCCAGTTTTCCTACCACAGGTCGGGGGTTCTCTCTGGGTACTCATGCTTCCTTCCCCAATAAAAACTGGACACCATGATATAGCTAAAAAATTGCTGAAAGTGGTTTTAATGATTTAAACATCACTAATATAAATATTACAGAACCTTAATCATGTAAGCAACTCACTTATATAATTTTAAACAAATTATTTGTTGGACTAGTTTGCAGTCAGCCTGAAATAAGCACTATTACCAAAAAAATAAGACATCAAAAATCTAAATTTAAAAAAAATAATTGATGAAACTATCAGTTAATAATTTGCTTATTTTAGTATCATTTAAATGGGAATGGACATAAATTGTTTTAAAATATAATCTTTATTTTATATATATCATTTACAATCAACTATGTTTGTTTTATTTGTAATATTTAACTATTTGTCAATACCAGGTAGTTCTGTCAGACCATCTATTGTTTGCCGGAGTGTAGGAAATAAATATATCTAGCTTGATCGATAGTTTCCTTATGTGAGAAGTTTAATAATAACATCTAGCTATCAATGAATTGTTTCTATTTTTAGAATTTGGTAAATTCCAAACCACCACAACCACCGTCATTTTCTACAATTCCACAGAGATATTACCATAAAGATCGTGGAGGACATGGATCAGTAAATCCATTTCTTTCCAAACATTCAAAAGACAATGTACCTGAAGATTATTTTGTAATACATCAAAACCAGAATACAAACTACATCAGAAGTTTGGCTTTTCTTGTTCCTATATCAATACTTGTGTATGCTGCATCTGTTCTATGGTACCTAAACTATGAGAAAGAAAGTCTTAGAAATGTATCTCAAGGAACAGAAAGCACTTCACAAGAAATAGAGGTGCCTAAAGAGAAAACAAAAGTATCTTCAGGTGGACCAGACACATTAAGTCACTACGAAGTGTTTAAACTGGCATCCATTGGATCGGTGGGGTGGACTATTTGTTTGATTGTGGCCAGACGTGCTTATCGTTTAAGTATGATACGGGTATATAAACATAGGAATTCAAATAAGTATATCGGTATCTTACCTGATTGGTTTATTTTTAATAAACAATTCCCTTTTTCTATTCAAGAAGTGCAGAGAAACACTGGACGCCGGTTACTTGGAGATGATGTTAAAATCAGGAATAGGCCGTTTATTTTGGCAAAAGAAGACTTTGCTCTGCCTGTTTATTATAATGAGTTGCATTTATTTGAGGATACACAAGAGCCTTTTGGTACAAAGAAAAGTAGGAAAGAGTAATTTTGGTAATATTAAAATTAAATAAAAACGTAGTATCCTACCATTGCATTTTCTTTTTATCCAATAGATTGCCAATGACAGAGGACCATCATATGGCTTCTCATGTGTTTTCAAAACACTATCGTGTAAAATGAGTTCCCATTATAGTTGAACTTTGGGGGGTATATAGGAATCACCCTGCCTGTCCATCTGTCCACATCCCTTGTAAGCGCTTCTCCTCCTAAACCACTCGACAGATTTTGATGAAACTTTACAGGACAGAAGTACATCATATGTAGATGTGCATGAAGAATTTTCGTTTGGATATTATTCAGGGGAGATAATTGGACTTTTTACATATATTATTCAGTGTAAGACCTTGTAAGCGCAACTTCTCGTTAACCGTTTGACAGGTTTTGATGATACTTTACATGAAGGAAGTACATCATATGTAGATGTGCATGAAGAATTTTCATTGCTGTCGGATATTATTCAGGGGAGATAATTGGACTTGAAGCGAAGCGGGGGATATCCCTTTGTGAGTGTGCTCTCAGTCCACATTTGTTATGATTGGTTTTATCATTACCAGCCTAGTAAGGAACCATCATATGCTCATTTGGATATGTTATCAGTCCAACACGTTTATTTTACAAGCTCAAAATTCTGATTTTTTTCTCCTGCATAATCGACCATATAGGACCCCTTTTTAGTAATGGAAAGAAAGTTTTTTTGCAACCACTACTTAAGGCTAAATTCTGTATCTCTTCTCAAGTCACCATCCTGTTCAGTCACAATTTCTCTATCCCTTTTTCCCAAGTCGCCATCGTGTTCTATCACAATTTATGTATCCCTTCCCAAGTCACCATTGTGTTCAGTCACAATTCCTCCATCCAGTCCCAAGTCGCCATACTGTTCAGTCATATGTCACCATCCTGTTCAGTCATAACTTCATGGGATGTACATTTATGTGCACTGTGTACAACACAATCAACCATGTCTGATATGGTGCTACATCCGAGGTCAAGTAATACACAAAAGATTCCTTGTAGCAATCTAGTTAAGATTGGTCAATCAAATTTCTGACTAATTTTTCCTCACCTGATTGAAAGGGTCATGCCAGCTATTCTCATCTCGTAGTCGGCTGTAGCCTTTTTACGTTTGTGGTCGTATGAAAAGTTTGATTTTTTTGTACCCGATCCTAAATCCAAGATGGCCGCCATGGAACAGATAAACATGAGAAAAAAACAAACAAACGGCTTTTTCTCAGAAACCCTTGCACAGGATATTGTCTTATTATTTTGGGTTTTCGAACCGATTTGAAATTCGACATGTGCCCTTTCAGCTAATTTTGAAGCTGGGTAGGAATCAGAAGTCAGCTTGGGCTGTCTCACTTTCATGTCACGTTTTTTACTCTGTACTTAAATATTTCATGAATCTTGGAAAATGCTCAATTTGTTAATTGAATTATCTTTATTGTTTGTTAAATTAGTTATACCAGTACCAACCACATTGTTTTAACACATTTTTATTGATGGTCCGAGTGGTTTTCTAGAATTGCTCCATCTGGTCCTCATGGTTGGTCCGCGTAGTCTTTGTCCGACTTGTCCTGAAAACGTCTATGAGGGCTTACAATGCATTCTGATTGGGTCAAATTTCTAAATTTGTTTTCTGACAAAACGCTTGGCATAAAGAATTTGGATATTGTAGAAATGTACCTCAGATTGTCCTCTACAAAGTTTCCGTTTTTGTACCGATGACTGACCAAAGCATAACAGCGTCTCAGAAACTGTTCTGCACATCAAAACCAAAATATGCAGAAAGCCAGGATAGATTTCTTATAATCATGATTGAACTGCAATTTGGGGCTCAACGCGGCTGCAAATACTTAATCCTCCATTATTAATATTGCAGACTTAAAATAGCAAGATATTTGTCCCTATCAGCTGCCATTAAACCCAAATTCAACTCAATTTTATTTCGAAGAAGAAAATTATAAAGTATGAAGGTTAGCTGATATTTGTGAAAACGGTCCAGTGTATTGTATTTGTCTAAATCTTTTATAGGGGTTCAAACAATTAACCCAGTTATATAACTTTCCAAAGCTTTTTGTACATGTAATGTTAGACTTCGGGCAAGTGAACGAACATGTAGTTTCACAATAATTTTATTTTTTTTCCTACCTATTTTTTACACTTTACAAAGAAATCTATATTCATTGTTTCCTTATTTTCTTTGCTTATGATGTTGCTTATATGTATAATGACCGAATAATGAAAACATTTAACACCAATTATCCATAAGGATCAAAGGATTTCCATATAGGGTGAGACATGAGTTGTCTCAGATTTTGCTGATTTTCATTTTATAAGTTGAAATTGACCATTGGATCACAAAATAATGTTTGTTTGTTATGATTTGACTTAGGTTGCCATGGTAACGGTGGCGGCCATTTTGGGCCGATTAAAATACAGTGAAAAGGGCAATATTCAAATCCCTATTTTTCAAGGAAAATCGATTCATATTCAATAGAATTTCTTTATTTGGTTAAATCAATATCTCATTGACAATATTCAAAACAGTTACAACACTTTAAGTATATGTGTGATCAGACTAAAACTATTGGACATGTCAAGAAATAGTGCTTTATTCTCTATAATTTTTGGTAAAAAATATTACCATTTTTGACACTTTTCTGACTCCATTTTCAGAAAATGCACCAATCACAAATACTCATCATGAATATAATTACATAGATTGATGATTAATATTGGAAAATTTTTAAAATCTCAATGGGGTAAGAAAAAATGTCTTTAGAAAACACTGTAAAAGTTGGTTACCATGGTAATAAAACAAAAACGGCAATTTTTCGATATTTTAATTCATGTATGACCATACTTTTAATATGAGCCAAGATAACAATTGTTGTCATCGTATGTACCTAAAAGGAGCTTTTCAACATAGTATGACTTTAGAAAACTTTCAAGGTCACTTGTGTTGTTCTGAAGGTCACTTAAAATTGATTTTGCTTCGAGATTTTCATATTTGAAAGCTCAATTTTTAGTTGACCTTGACCTTTAGACACTGTACCCTGAAATGATTTCAATGTCATTTTAAGTTTATAGTATGTCTGTTAAACATAATAATTAATGATGATTTAATTTTACCCTAACTTAAAAACAGTAGTTTCATGGAAATACTGAACAATACAAAAATGGTATTGTATGATTTTTTTTCACAAGTTACCATGGTAACCATCTTTGACAGTGTTTTCTATAGACATCTTATATTACCCCATTGAGATTTTTATAAGTTTTGAATATTAATCATTAGTCTATGTAATTATATTCATGATGAGTATTTGTGATTGGTGCATTTTCTGAAAATGGAGTCAGTAAAGTGGCAAAAATGGTAATTTTTTGTTAAAAAAATTCCAGAAAAAATGCATGATTTCTTGACATATTCGATAGCCTCGTTCTGACTACACATTTATGTTTAGTCCTGAAACTGTTTTGAATATTGTCAATGAGGTATTGAATTAAGCAAACAAAAAGTTATATTGAATATGCATTGATTTTTGAATAACAAATTGGGAATTGAATATATGCTATTTCGCAGTATGAGCAGCAACCGTGGTCAATCATAACAAACAGTCATCATTTTTATGATCCAATGGTCAATTGCAACTTATGAAATGAAAAGCAGCAAAATCTGAGACATGTCATGTCCAGTTATTTTGGTGCTTAGGGATAATTGGTCTTAAATACTAGCAATATATAGCAACTTTTTTTCGGTGAAATATTTTGTCCATCCATTGTTCTTTATTCTTCTTTTATTTTACTCGACAATTATGAGATTCCAGTTTCTAATTTTTTAATACTAGTACACAATGTTTTTGCATGTAACAAACGACTATATTTGAAATACAAAAGCAAAGCATAGCATGCGGCAGTGTAATGTATAACATACAATTTCTTAAGAAATAAAATCCATTTTATTGTGTGATATTATCTAAGCTAATAAATTCTTCCATCCTATATGAATTGTTAAAACACACATGTGTTGATAATTTGAACAGATATAAGACTTATCAATTTTTAATGTCTAAAACTTCTATCCCTTACTGGTGCTTTGCAAGTATTACGAATGAACATTTTGTATGAAATGTTGTTTTTTAAGCCAAGTTCAATGGTTTACAGCAGTCTCCTCATCGAATGTTTTTTTTTGCTATTATGATGCTGAGCTCCCAGAAGGCCTGCTGAAGAAGAAAGGAGATACTGACACATACATTTAATTTCACATTCCGCTATACCGGTGATGTCCCTGAACAGTGCTAAATTCGTTGACTATTATTATTTAATCTATCCGAGCGAGCTTGATATTAAATACACCACCAATACACCTAGGTCGACTTCTTACTGAGACTTACTTCTTGAAAAAGGCTCTGAAAAACTGGAAAACAAAAAAGGAAAGGAAAAAAAAGAGAACAGGGAGGGTAACAACCAGCGCCGAAGACAAAAATGTAATCCCCGCTCGTCCTCGCCATAAAATAATGCATTAACGGTACTAATTCGTTTATTATGATATCTCTGTTGTATATACTGTACCAAATAAAGGTTACTGAACACTATATAAACTTGTTCGTGGCCTTCCTTTTCCGATATCCCCTTTTTACGCCCCGCCCCCTTTCGGAAATCCTGTATCCGCCCCTGTCATCGATAGCAACACATTCCCGCAGCTACGGCATATGGTGTGTACATTTCAAAACTTATACGTTATTCTACATCGAGCGGTATTTCGGTTTTCTAGGTCGGTCACTGATTGTTAAGCTACTCAAGCAAGGATTTCTTGTACCTAGATTTATGTTATCCCTTCCTGTCATCAATTTTTAGTCATATTTTTTTATACAGCGAAAGTGACCATATTATAGAGTTAAATTGCATCTTGGACATGCAAGGTGTACACTAAACTGATATCACGTCAGAAATGTCGCAGACTATATTGTAGCACGCGACTATTTCAAAAGCATAACCCAGTCATTATCTATATCAAGCTTTATGTACTTTTCCTTTTTTTTTTGGATCGATTTTGTTTCTTTTAAGTTTATCGTTTTTAATTAAATGTGTCCCCCGATGTGTTTATTAATAGTATAATTTTTTATAAGTAGAGTGGAATCGTATAAGTCTATAAAACAAAAGTAAGGAACCAAAAACGTCACAACATAACCGGAAACTAAGAACGTCTATACTACACGTCATAGTACAGCCGGAATCTAAGGACGTCGTTAGGTGAATGATTAAAGAAGACGGATATGGGGACAGTCACTTATGCTCCGACAACAACGTACAGGTACTGTTACAGAGGAGACAGGAAACATCCGCCTCCTGTTCACTACTATCAGATTCAATCGCTGATTCACAGAAATGCCAGGCTGCAACCGCCAAGACATTTTCCTATAGAACCAGCAGCTCCCCATCGAATTCTTCAAAAGGACCCTGAGGGACCAGTTTTAGGACTAGGTACAAAGGAAATAAACATAGAACAGTAAGTTTACCTATATCCTACATCATGATAGACTTTTTAAGCACGAATAGTTCATGGTGGATAAAATTATTGCCAAGCAATGTAGCCATATATACTATTGATCACGTGGTCTGTCAACACTGAGATTGCGGGTTCGATTCTCACTGCAGGCAGGATGTACTCGACTCCAATCTTAATTGACAAGGATTGCCAGTTTTCCTACCGCAGGTCGGGGGTTTTCTCCGGGTACTCCGGCTTCCTCCCCCAATAAAAACTGGACGCCATGATATAGCTGAAAAATTGCTGAAAGTGGCGTTAAAACACCATCAAACAAACAAACAAACAAAAACTATATCAGTTTTTTTACATAAATTTAAGTACTTATTTGCTGTAAAGAAAGGTGGGGGGGGGGGCAGATCTTTTCTGTCAACGCGTTTTGGGCATTTTTACATGTGTGCTAACTGTTTTAAATAAAGCAACCGTTAACTGTTTTTCAACCATTAGCTGTTGTTTGTTTTTGTTAACTGTCATAATGAAAATAAAAATCTTGTTTGCTGTTAATAGTCAAAACACTGTTAACTGATTTAATTGTTGTCTCGCCTGCGACGAAAGTCGCTGGAGGCGAGACATATGTATGGGAATCCGGCGGCGGCGGCGGCGGCGTAAACACTTGACATCTTGCTTCATATCTTTGTAAGCCCAAGCCCTAGGTCCATCAAATTTGGTCCAGAGGTAGCTTATGATGAGTACTTGCCAGTCAGTCACCTGTCACCTGACCTTGACCTCAATTTCACGGTCCAGCGACTACATTAAAGTTTTTGGGTTATGACAGTTCCTCTGTAACTACGCATGGTAGGATGACAATATTTGGTGTAAAGGTTGCTGATGACTAGTACATGACTGTCTGGTAGGTGTCACCTGACCTTGACCTCAATTTCACGGTCCAGCGACTACATTAAAGTTTTTGTGTTATGACAGTTCCTCTGTAACTACGCATGGTAGGATGACAATATTTGGTGTAAAGGTTGCTGATGACTAGTACATGACTGTCTGGTAGGTGTCACCTGACCTTGACCTCAATTTCACGGTCCAGCGACTACGTTAAAGTTTTTGGGTTACGATAGTTCCTCTGTAACTACGCATGGTAGGATGACAATATTTGGTATATAGGTTGCTGATGAATAGTATATGACTGTCTGGTAGGTTCCACCTGACCTTGACCTCAATTTCACGGTCCAGCGACTACGTTAAAGTTTTTGGGTTACGGCTGTTCCCCTGTAACTATGCAGGGTATGGTGACAATATTTTGTATACAGGCTGCTGCTGATATTTAATGCTATTTACGTAATGCTTATGACGAAATTTATTTTCGTTACTGATGCGGAATGCAGGCGAGACGTTTTTCTGTGTCCACACTTGTTTTACTCTTATGTGTTAATTCATTGTATTCACGACTTTTTTTTAATGTAATCGAGTCTTCCTATGAAGACTGGAGATCAAATACCATAGTTACTATGGAAACACTGATAAATGTATGAATTTTCTCGCCGTATTGCCCTTCGATGGGATCCTGCTGTTATCTGTTTTTTTATCTGTTAACCTATTAATGTAACCCCTCCTCTAACCCCCTCCTCCCTCAAGAAACCACTAACAATATTACAAGTCGACATAATTTGTAGATTACGAGATATTTAGCGGCTCGCTGATTCATGAAAGTGACTACACTTATTAATATTAATAAAATTGGAAAGGATTAGTTTAATTTAGCTTTCTTTCGGAAACATTTGAACTAAAGTGTTACATAATGCATATATATATTTGATATATAAAGATAAATATTTAAAGGAGGCATTGTGATCCCTTAAAGCTGGTTGCTAGTCGGTTCCACAATACATGCATGCAAGACGTAGTTTTACTAACTTACTAAATAACATACCGTTTTCTAATGTATAAATAACATGGACGTGATTTTGTTAATAACTTGCTTACACGCATACCGCTCCCCCCCCCCCCCCCAGAAATTTGTATTGTGATTTAACTTTGACTTCCCCCTCCATTCTACTGACGTCCGGGAATAATACAGTGTGCTTGTGTCTATCACCGCAATATACAAAACAATAGTTGCGGCAGAGAATAAAAAGAGACCTCCACAACGATCACAGAGAAAACGCTCTCGACCCCACATGGAGTACGGTATTAGGTCAACGATATTTCGTAGCTCTGGTCGAGTTATTTGTCTAGGCATCCCGAAGGCCGAGCTTCATGGGGAGGTCCGTGGATGTAAGTAGCTCTAACAACTGTCCGAGCGAGGGTATTTATTTGCCTATCTAGGACGTTAAAATCCCTATCTTTATTATCTGGAATAAAACGATTGTGACGAAAAAGAAAATCAAAAACAAGTTTTTGCTAAATTTCACTGATATTACCAAACTAAAAGTCTATTACGAAAACCCATTAGGCTCATTTTGGTAGACTAAAAAATTTTTTTTTTCGCATAATAACGCAAAACATATTGCGTAATAACGCGAAAAAAATACTATATAATGAATGTTTATATTTATTTTCAATCATTTTTATCAAAATGGACAAGAAAGAGGATATTTATATATTAATTTGTAGCATTTCGTCAGATGAAGTAAAGGACAAAATGATTCGAGAAAAGGTTTAAAATAAACAAAGCAACATCACAAACATCAGAGTAATCCTCTCTTCTCGTCAATCTTATTTTTGTAATTTCCTTTTTAGTGCTGAATAGCTTATTACGATTCTATGCAAAATTACTAGAAAACTTAAAATCTCAGTGTACGCAAGTCCAAGCCCAAAATAAAACTGTATAAATTTTTCGGGTTCATACAGTTCATTTTTATAAAACAAAAACTCAGATACCTATAACTTTTAAGATGTAGTTACGTATTGTGATAAAAAAGTTCGGCGCAACATATTATATAAAGAATTTTTCAACGCGTAAGTTTCGCGTTACTACGCAAAAAAAAAATTTGTCTACTAAAATGGGCTTTCGTAGTCTATATATTACACTTGAACGTTGATGGCAAATATTATCTTGTATTATGTTTACACGCGTAAAAGTACACAATGTGATGTTAAATGAAGTACAGTCCGAGAATTCTATTTTGATGGGTCTCGCGCTCCCAACAAAGTATAAAAAGGTGTTGGACGACAGATGATTCTAGAACTAAATGAAGTAGGACACGAATATACCCGGCCCGTTCAATTAAAATAGCATTTGTCTTGACTTTTATTCGTTGTAGGTCGTAATACGTTTTTTTTTACATTTATTAATTACTTGACTGTGTTAATTTTGAACGACTTTCGACGAAAATTAAAAATATAAGATTGGTAGATAGAACGACTTTAAGAAGCATTTTGCTACTTTTGTTTCTTCCAATAAACGCTTGCAAATAAAAAAAGCGTTCGTATATTTTTTTCAAAAATTAAATTAAATACATTTTCTTTCAGGTATTTAGAGCCCAAACCAATTCTTAAAACTCCTGCACCGCAAGATACTTCCAACCTAAGACAAATTCAATGCGATGAAGGTGGTCGTAAAAGTCAGACGGATAGAATTCCTTCGGCTGGTTCTAAGAGGACGCATGTTTTTGATACAAAGTTTGGAAAGATGGACTCGAGTCTCGTTAACGCTTTGATGCATAAATTTAGATGGACGTCTACCACAAAACAAGCTATTGGCGAGGCTTGTCTACCTGTCATTGAGGTAGATTCCCCTATTGTATTCTGTATTTGCGCTATCTTGTTCTGGTCAGACTGGGTTTTTTTCCATTGACATAAGCGGTAAGAAATACTAGGTTCATGTGGGGCTTTCAAAGACTAATCCATGGTAATATAAGTCAAACACATTCATATCCGTAGATTTAATTATTGAGATTTTAACAACTGAAGTGCCCTAGTACACCCTGAGGGACTAACCCATGACGATATCTAACGTCCAATGTCAAACGTTGTAAAGTAAATGCTTGCTAGAATATATACATTATTTGGCTGTATAATATGGCAGAAAGCGGCAATTTCGTGTTTTTGCGGTTGATATTTCATAAAAGAAAAAAACCTGAATGTCGAAAATGCAAAATGGCGAAAACGTTTCACCATTATATTTGCTTAAAGCTCACGATTGCATCCACTACACCACGACATTTTACTAATTATTACATTTCGTAATTTTAGTTTCCGTTTAAACAATGTATCTTTCACTAACCCATATTTTATGATATTGCACGATTGTGACGTTTTAACTGTAAGTGATATTGCACGGCTGGCTATTTTAGTACAAGAATGACATCTAAAAATTTATTTCACTGCAGGCAGGGTGTACTCGACTCCAATCTTAATTGACAAGGATTGCCAGTTTTCCTACCGCAGGTCGGGGGTTTTCTCCGGGTACTCCGGCTTCCTCCCCCAATAAAAACTGGACGCCATGATATAGCTGAAAAATTGCTGAAAGTGGCGTTAAACACCATCAAACAAACAAAACAAACAAACTAAAAATTTATTAGCCGTGCAATATCACTAGTAATCAAAGATTAGCCGTGCAATATCACTTGTAATCAAAACGTCAGTCGTGCAATATCACAATATGTTAATGTTTTGAAATATTCACTTAAAATTGTTTTCTGCAGCAAAATATCGACAAAATTTAACACTTAAAATCATATAGTGACCATGATAACAAAATGCATGATTGTAAATTCTTGTGTATAAAACAAATTATTAAGGATATAGAAAAATGTACGGTGAAATGAAATAAAACGATTATGGCAGCTCAGTGCATGCGATATCATGTTTTATGGAACACTTAAAAGGAATATCAATCATGCACTGAGCTGCCATAATTGTATATTATTACATTTCGTAATTTTAGCTTCCATTTAAACAATGTATCTTTCACTAACCCATATTTTATGATATTGCACGATTGTGACGTTTTAATTACAAGTGATATTGCACGGCTGGCCATTTTGGTACAAGAATGACATCTAAAAATTGATTAGCCGTGCAATATCACTAGTAATCAAAGATTAGCCGTGCAATATCACTTGTAATCAAAACGTCAGTCATGCAATATCACAATATGTGAATGTTTTTGAAATATTCACTTAAAATTGTTTTCTGCAGCAAAATAATGACAAAATTTAAAACTAAAAATCATATAGTGACCATGATAACAAAATGCCAGATTATAAATTCTTGTGTATAAAACAAATTTTTAAGGAGGAGGTCAAATGTACAGTGAAATGAAATAAAACAATTATGGCAGCTCAGTGCATGCGATATCATGTTTTATGGAACACTTAAAAGGAATATCAACCTCGGCCGTTGGCCTCGGCCTGTATGTTTTTAAGTGTTCCATAAAACATGATATCGCATGCACTGAGCTGCCATAATTGTTTATTATTACATTTCGTAATTTTAGTTTCCATTTAAACAATGTATTTTTCACTAACCCATATTTTATGATATTGCACGATTGTGACGTTTTAACTATAAGTGATATTGCAAGGCTGGCCATTTTAGTAGAATGATTAGCCGTGCAATATCACTAGCAATCAAAGATTAGCCGTGCAATATCACTTGTAATCAAAACGTCAGTCGTGCAATATCACAATATGTTAATGTTTTTAAAATATTCACTTAAAATTGTTTTCTGCAGCAAAATATCGACAAAATTTAACACTTAAAATCATACATGTATAGTGACCATGATAACAAAATGCATGATTATAAATTCTTGGGTATAAAACAAATTATTAAGCCAATTTAAGGAGATGGTAAAATGTACAGTGAAATGAAATAAAACAATTATGGCATCTCAGTGCATGCGATATCATGTTTTATGGAACACTTAAAAGAATATCAACCTCGGCCGTTGGCCTCGGTCGATATGTCTTTTAAGTGTTCCATAATACATGATATCGCATGCACTGAGATGCCATAATTGTATAATATTTACACAAGACCAAAACGCTTCTATACAAAGCTGTTTTTATGATTTATTGTAGGTTTTTTTTACCACTTGAGTTTCCATCATCAAAATCAATAATAAACACCACATACAACGACGTGTGAATCACTTATTTACAAATTCTATGACGACATACTCGGACAAGATTACCCAAAGGCAAAAGTCGAAATCAGTTCAGGTGTCGCCTTTTCCGCCTTTTGCGTTGTTGCGGCTTTTAAAAAATATTACTGCTAATGTTAATGCGAAACTGCTGCATCCGGACTCCATAAAGCATACCGCTACCATTATATGTCAGTAAATATTGTAAATATATTTTATAGACGAACTGAGGCTGAGCAAACATTATTGTATAAATCTGATCAAATCTGTGTTTTCATTTTCCCCGAATTTATAATGAAGCAACCAGCTTGTTTTAGATATTTGTTTGTGACGTCAGACTATCAGTAGAATACGCGCTGAAAATTTCAAGTCATTAATCGTCCAGAAGTGTACTTTTTCATGTTTTACATTGGTGTAATTTATTTTTACTCGTCAGGTTTGAAACGGGTCGTATACCAAAACGGAATACTATGTATCGTTAGAAGTGAGGACATGGGTACCAGGCGACTTTATTAACTGAAGAATAAAGCAGACATTTATTTGGCTACCTTCATTGTAAAGAAATTGTCATTTTTGCACGATAAATAAATTTAAATACCGTTTTTATTGAATATCTGGAAAAAATATGACACCATATTAACAATATCGAAAATTGGTTTAAAAGGTTTGGAAAATATACCAAAAACATATTTATTTTATTTTCAAGGTAGTTCCACCTACCTCAACGCTAGAACAAAAGGCAGACATGCTGCGACTGCATGGGCAAAGATACGAGATGTCAGTAGGGGACTGGCAAAATGCTGTGCTTTGGGACAAAATACAAACTAGAGGAAAAGTATATCATGAAGATCTAAAAGAAAAATCTATAAGTATGCCTCAGAGAATTTTATTAAAAAGGTAATGTTTTGATTTTAATACAATTTAACTATAAATAAAATGATTTTACCTCAATGTTTTACCAGAAATAATTTTACCTCAGTGTCTCACCAGATAAGTTTACCTCAGTGTTTTACCATAGATAATTTTACCTCAGTGTTTTAATAGGGAATATTTTACCTCATTGTTTTACCAGGAATGATTTTACTTCAGTGTTTTACCAGGAATAATCTGAGGTGTGCATTTTGTTTTGTGTGTTATATACAAACATTACAGGGGTCTTTAGCGTGCAAGGAGCGTAGAATTCCCAAGCACGTCACCCCACTATGGTCCGCGGATAGGACTTCTGTATTGTGACCTGAACCCCCCCCCCCACTTTTCCACACACACACACACACACAAAAACCAACGAGAGCGTTTCCCCTATCCGCACTGAGCAGCTCTGTGGGCCAAACACTGGAAACTTTTCCCAGTATGCTTCCAGAAGTTTATTGCTGAGAAACTATGCGTAACACATTACTGTTTTGATTCTTTCAAAGTCGATTCTGCTGTGTTTTCTGCATATATAGTACAACTAAAATTGGCATTCGGTGGTTTGTCAATAATTTACAAATATGCAGACAATGTAATTTTTATTGTGACGCCTAAATCTACGTTCCTATGTTGGAATTCCAAGCTTTTGAATATGAATGAAATCCTTTTGCAATAACCCTTTTCCACCGGTCAATTTGTTGTAAGAGGAGAAGTAATTTGGACTAAAAAAATGTTTTGTTTGTGGTCTGTCTACAAAACTGTTGTCTTCTTCCTAATCGCACTTCCCCACAATTTTTCTACATAATTCGGGCGATTTTCATACAAAATTCTTAGACGCCGAAAAAATGTGTCTGAAGAAGAAATCATATTCCTTCTGGTTCGGTTGGTCCGGTATCTTTATACCGGACCAACAGGCGCTAAATTGTTTTTCTACCCTATGCAATATTCCGCCTTTTTCTTAATTAAAAGAAAACAACGCGCAGAATACGCGCCTTTTTACGGTAGTATACTCACCCGTCTTATATATATAACTGAAATATTTCTCTCTGGACGTTCCATCCGACCGAGGGCATTAAGTTGTCGGTGTAGGACTTAAAAAAACTATCATAATCAAATCACTGGACGTTATACATTATTCTGTTACGATCAAAAACCAAGTTCACTTTATTGAAAGGTTGAAACTTTGACCTATGTATACATTGTAATGGAAGAATGGGTTGGTACTAGAAAACTTTGTACTCACTTAGAACTCGAATAATTTATTTCATCTAGTGATAACTGCCTTAAACATGATCTGTTGGAGTTGATCCAATCAATTAAGCCGCATATTTTACGATCTATAAATAGAACCCGGTTTTGGAAATTAAAATATAATTTAAAATAATAATTGACCCCGAAGTGACTGATCTGTGTATTAAATGCTTTACATAGATTAGAATCAGTTTAGACTGGGTCAAGTTATATTATAGAAAGCAGTTTATTTAATCTTAACCCCTGTCAGTTATAACGATGTACTGGTATATAGAGGACAAATGAATTAGGATTGATGGAAAACTAAACCATGTACACTAGGTAAGGCGTTGTTTTATAAAAGGGATTAGGATTAGAATTTGAAGGTTTATGGAGAGGAATATGCTTCTTCACAAGAAAGTTTTAAAACTGAGTTCAGGGCAGGGACGGATCCAGAAAATCGGGCTTGGAGGACGACATTCGGGCTAGGGGTATGGGTATTCAGCGCCCTGGTGAGGGAGGGCGAAGCCCCCAGAAGCTGCAGGTGAGATTTAAGCATTTGAGAGGGTGTTGAGGATTACACACTTTTTACATTTTAATCATACTCTCGCTCGCTGTATCTTTTCGTCTTTTTTCGCTCACTTTTTCTTTGCCCTTTTTAGGGGGAGGGGGGCGAACGTCCGCTTCGCCCCCACTGGATCCACCACTGCAGGGTACTTTAAAGATCAACATGCTATTCAAACTAGCACTTCTAGGCTAGTGTGGCTTTGGTCAATGTCAGTGACACATGTAAGGTTATGTATTATTGCTTGTAACCGACAAGGGAGACAGAGGAACGAAAATCTTGTAATATTTACCGTTACATAGCCCGTTATTTTTTTAGGATAAATGAAGGTACAGTAAGAGACAAAATACCAAGACCAAGAATTAATTCACCAAAAATTAGACAACTTGTCATTGAGAATAACATAAATAACGTTTAGTAAGTATTACCGGAAGTGAGCTTTGGCCTCCATAGTAAGTCTCATCGTTGATGACAATGTTCGTTACAAAAAGTGCATTCTAGAGTCCTTTTACTTCACATTTCTTACACTCAATATCTCTTTTAAGAAATTTCTACCTTTCTCAACTTTGCAAAAATTATAAACATGTATGCCCATGTTTGAACTATTTCACTCTGGTTTCATCTTTTTTATATTGTGACTTCTCAACATATTGCACATTTCGACACTTCATTAGTAGATGTTCAAATATTTCAGTCTACGTCAGTGTCCTGGGTACGCAGGGTTTGTCCCCAGACAGCCGCCAAAGATAGACACAGTAAGACAGCCAGAGCTTCCATACATGACGAGTGTAATGAAAGCTTCCTACAGGTTTGTAGCGTTGGTGTTTAGCAAAGGATACTTAACATGGTATTGTTGAAGTAATATATGACGCCAAAGGGTGCGTGTCTCCATGACGATCAATTTTTTCCATCCTCTAATAGAAAGTGTTTTCCAGCCAATCAAAGTCAGTATTCTCGCAAAATTTATTTATTGTAATGTATTGTATTACGGCCAATGAACTCATGAACTGGAGTTATATGCATGCATCTTGGCGAAAATGAACAATTTATTATATTATCCACTCAAAAACAAATACAAGTTTACTCGTACATATATTGTATGATTGAATGATTGCTTATATTCCAGCGAGGAGTATTTTATTTACATTCAGAAGAAATACACGTTTTGTTTTGGTTTTTTTTGTTTGAATGGTGCTTGACGCCACTTTCAACAATTTGTTAGCTATATAACGGCGTCCAGTTTTTATAAGGCGAGGAGTACCCCGAGAAAACCTCCGACCTTCGGTAGAAAAACTGACATTCCTTGTCAATGAAGATTAGAGTCGAGCGCATCCTGCCTGCAGTGAGACTAGATCTCAGTGTTGACAGAACACGTGGTCAGTAGTAGACGAACTACCTTAACCCATCGGACACCGAGGCCAGGACAAATATACAGACAAATATGTTAAATTTGCTTAATACACTATATGCGTTCATCGAACAATGAACGATAACGGTCGACCAATCCAAAATAACCTAACAATTATTATTGGGATTAGCATTCTTCAGAATTACTAGTTAAACAATACATATATTATTATTTTACAGAGAACTTCCGGATAAAGAGTACAAAACACAAGACTTCGCAAGGAAGGGGCCTATGTCTAAAACAGTTACATTAACGTATCCGTTCAATCCATTCAACAAAGTAACGTGTGAACCAGTGCTTTTGAACTCTACAGTGAAACCAGCTAATCACTCTATATGAACAAACATACCAATCTAGTGATATATTTTATGAACTCGTGGTGAAACAAAGATACAATTAACTTATACATGTTACAAAAACAAAGACAACTTTAGTATATTAAATATTTTAATTTTATATTAAATATTGTGTTTATGATTTTTACTGGGGGGATTCTAGCGGGAAAATTAGATACAAAGTACATCGTTGATCTTTTAAACCGGTGACCGCCGAGTCAACTAGAACCGCTTTTTACGCATATTTGTTACTACCTAGCAAACCATTCATAAAAATAATTAATTGCCTAATGGTTCACGTGAAAAAACAAAGTAAGTTTAACTCTGGAACTATCATTGTTAAAAAAAGATTTATAAAAGAATGTAATAGCAAAATACCAAACAAAAAAGACAACAACACCAGAACCAAGAACCAAAAATATAGTAACTACAGCAATGGCCCTGACTGATAATGTATTTCAAAAGCAATGGTGGGTTAAACCAGATTTTACACTCCCGCCTTCATTACTGTAGTATGTGAGTTATAGTTTGTTGATTACAACAAACGTTGCAAGCGTGTTTGACAAAAGCAACCTTACCCATCTGATATGCTAGATCACAGCAGATTAGGGAACATCAAGTTTTGAATTTGACCATCTGGATATTACATGTATATGGCGAATTTTTATTTTTGGTTAATATTGTAAATGGTTTTTCGCTGTATGTTACTTGAGGCAAGGGGCAAGATCTTTTCTGTTAACGTGTTTTGGGCATTTTTACATGTATGTTAACTGTTTTTTTTATATAAAAACTCCATATTTTGCTGTTTTTTTTATTAAAGCAACTGTTATTTGTTTTCCAATTATTAGCTGTTATCTGTTTTTTTAAAAATTGACATTGTTGTTAACTGTTTTAATGAAAATACAAACCATGTTTGCTGTTAATAGTCAGAAAGAACACTGTTAACTGTTTTACATTTTTTTCTGTTATCTGTTAATTCATTTGATTCACCACTTTTTAAATATAATTGAGTCTCTTATGAAGAGAGGAATTGATGAGATTCTGCTGTTATCTTTTTTTTAGGTTTAAACTCACTGTTTCCTGTTTTCTCATGTAAATTGCTGTCATCTGTTATCATAATTTTAAATTTACTGTTATCTTTTTTCGGAAAAATGCAAAATTGTTAACCTGTTAATGGACCCACCTCTAGCCTAACCCCCCAACCCTTTTCGCTTTTCTGACTTGGTAGAAACAAATGTGATCCAATTTGTATTCGAAAAGATTCATTCTTTTTTCTTTACAATCCGAATATGATCCTGTCGACATCAATACAACTAGTGCAATTTAAAATGGAATTTCAAATAAGATTAAATTATAATAAAATTAAAATGATTTATAATGTTTTGATCGCTTTATGTTATGCACAACGATGTCAATACTCATTTGTTTCTTATTCTCCCCGTAAAATTATTACACGTTCCTACCAATGGAAAGTAAATTATGACGTAATCGATGTCTTGACGTTCTCTAAAAAAACAAGCTTTATCTATTGCTACTAATACTTTCATCTAGTTCAACATGACTTCTGCAAGTTTTGTACATTTATCACCATGTGATACCAAAACGGAAATAGGAACGGAAGTGTCAATAGCATTCATCTGCGGCCATGTTGGAAGTGAGACTGAGAATCCGAAAAGCAATGCAAACAATATAATTTGGAAATTACGGAATAATTTAGTCTTGGAGAACGTTGTTTCGCTAAATTTATTGTTATATGACAAGAATAGAGCATTGCTGAAGCAGGATATGATTTCTCATAAATACGACAGTAGTTTTACTACAATTAAACGTGATTCTTTTGAGGATCCCTGCTTTCCTCATTGTCACATGAGTGGATCTTTTGAGTGGAAAAGCAAACTAGAAAAAGATTTAGTTGCGTCAGAATGTAGAGAAATTATTAATTTTCTTCGCAAAAACAAAGAGGTGTTTACTCGGATCCAAAGATTAAACTTGTTTGTTGTCACTATGTAAATATACCGGACGACTTACAGTTTATGTTTCGTGTCTCTAGAAGATTGTCAAAGATAGAGAAAGTGGACGAAAACGGCGTTGGACCCATATTTGATCTGACTGAACCCGGACAACAACACGGTTACACCCCGTGGAGATATACAATAGGAAATTGACACTTTGTGTCGATTTCAAATAGTATATTTCCAAGACTGCAGAGGAGGGGATGGATCGACACTTAATTGTATATAATATGAAGGTAGATTACATCTCGACAAACATATTGTTAGATGTTCATCCTTTATAGAGTAATTTACAATATTTATTTGTTGCAACTTACTGTTTGTTTTTGTTTTGTTTTGAATGTTGTTTAAAGCCACGTTCAGCAATTTTTCAGCTATATCATGGAGTTCAGTTTTTATTAGGGGAGGAAGCCGGAGTACCCCGAACTTCAGTAGGAAAACTGGCAATTCTTGTCAATTAAGATTGGAGTCGAGCACACCCTTCCCGCAGTGAGGCAATCTCAGTGTTGACAGACCACGCGATCAATAGTAGACGAACTACCTTAACCACTCGGCCACCGAGGCCCCATGTTAGTTTTGTAAAACAAATTCATAAAACACGTTTCCGTATGTCTGCTGTTAGTGTTCTCTATACAACCAGATGTTTGAGATCCATAACCAGTTCATCCTGCCACATAAAGTGTTCCGTTCCAACCCAGTGTTTGTATTATAGTCCTTTGAGTTTTTTGTTTTTAGTTAAAATTTTGTTGTCCTATATTGGTAACTGAATTGTGATGTTTGTTTGTGGTTTTACATTCTCATTATATAGTTTAATTTGCTTTGTAAGCTGAAATCTTATTGGTCAATTCAAATCGGGCAAACCATCTTGCGTGACCTATGACCTATTCTAACGCCGTTAAAATTCAAATAGTTCCACGACGTTTTTACCGCAAAAATTGATAAGATTTATAGTTATAATTAAATTATAAGGAATATTTCAAATTTCTGAACAGATTATACGATATAATATGGTTTGGGTCTGTTTACACCATTCATAAACGAAGCGGTTTATTAGGCGTTATCCTCCCAAGTCAGGGGTTCTGAGTCCGCGTTCGCTCCATGGTGATGATGGAGCGAACGCGGACTCAGAACCCCTGACTTGGGAGGATGATTAGGCGTAAACAGACCCAAACCATATTATATCGTATAATCTGTTCAGAAATTTGAAGTATTCCTTAAATAAAAGAATTGTTAATAACTCAGATTTCTTGCATCTTCTATTCATCCAACATGATACTTATGTATACTATGTGTATACATGATACTATATGTATTGGCCGTCCCCGCCTCAACCAACCTTTTGAAGAATGCGCAAATTTTAGTATCATTGGCAGTCATGTGGGGAAGGCAGTTTTATTGGTTATAATTTTGGAAAGGGACCATCTAATGATCACATAAATATGCTTTGGTTTTTAATAAGAATTGAAAAAAAACTAGAAAAAAAACGTGAGAAATGGTGACTAATTTTATATGTCTTAAAATGACGAAGTCCATGTTTTGTTATGGGAAAGCCCCCGTTTTGTTCCGATCACACGTGTAAAATATAACAAGTGCACAGTGGTACTATGTGACAGCAATTCTGTGAGCCTTCAGCATGTCCCATTAAGGACATTACGTGTTGGATGTAGAGTTGCTGATAAGAGATGAGTATTCCCTATGTAAAACAAAATGACAAACTTAATCGTGTGCAAATATCCTTTATGAGATCTGCGGTCAGTTTTGCAAAAGTCGTAAGTCTAAGATTAGAACTAAGTGTAAGTTTTTACCAATCAAAATTCCTGAAATCACACCTTGGATTACACTTAGACTAAACGTAGACTTGCGACTTATTCTAAAATCCACCTCAGATGCACAATGGCAGATCCTATGAGATTCACACGACAAAACTAGAGGCTCTCAGGAGCCTGTAATCGCTCACCTGGAACCTAAATGACCAACTATATTTATTTTTTTTAAATAAACAGTTGCAGTCTAGTTGTTATAGCTTTTAAGTTACTGTGCAAAAACTAAACATTTCTTCAAAAATTTTAGTTAAGTACAATAACTCCTATAAGATGCCATCAGACAATTTCTGAAAATTATTAAATAGTTTGTAGACCTTGTCCTTCAGGGTAATTTAGAATTTTACAGTTTTAATCTCTAGGTGTGTTATAGACTAATTTATAATACAAAAACTGTTCATTTGTCCAAATTCATAGGTAAAGGGCAATAACTCCTAAAAAGAGTCCTCTTGAAATTTTGGACTAAGCAATCATTTGTATTCCCTGATCGTTTGTGCAATTTAAAGTTTCAATCTAGCTGCTATAGTTTTCAAGTTACAGGACAAAAATGGAAAATTTCAATAACAAAATTGTCAATTAAGAGCAATAACTTCTATAAGGAGTCATCTATCAATTTCAAAACAATTAAGTGAATTGCAGATCATTTTTTTAAATGTATAATTTCACTCTAGCTGTTATGGTTTTTAAGTTATAGGACAAAAACGGAAAATTTCATAAAAAATTGCCATTTAAGGGCAATAAATCCTATAATGAGTCATCTGACAATTTCAGACTAATGCGGTGAATTGTAGGGCTTGTATTTGCTAATCATTTTTGCTATTAACAGTTTCACTGTAGCTGTTACAGTTTTAAGTTACAGGACAAAACAGAAAATAAAATAAAACTTTGTCATTTATCGGCAATAACTTATATAAGGAGTCGTCCAACAATTTCAGATCAATTAAGTGAGTAGTAGGGCCTTTATTGCTGATCATTTGTGCAAATTATAGTTTCAATCTAGCTGCTATAGTTTTCAAGTTACAGGACAAACTGAACGGAAAATTTCATAAAAAAATTACCATTTAAGGGCAATAACTCCTATAAGGAGTCATCTGACAATTTCAGACTAATGCAGTGAAGTGTAGAGCTTGTATTGCTGATCATTTTTGCTATTAAAATTTTTACTCTGGCTGTTTTTAAGTTTCAGGACAAAAACGGAAAATTTCCTTTAAAAATTTCATACAAAATTGCCATTTAAGGGCAATAACTCCAATAAGCAGTCATCTGACAATTACTGACTTAGATGGTGAATTGTAGGGCTTGTATTGCTGATCATTTTTGCAATTAACAGTTTCATTCTAGCTATTACAGTTTTTAAGTTACAGGACACAAACAGAAAATTTCATTAAAAAAATGATATTTAAGGGCAATAACTCCTATAAGAAGTCATCTGACAATTTCAGACCAATGCAGTGAATTGTAGAGCTTGTATTGCCGATCATTTTTGCTATTTACAGTTCTACTCTAGCTGTTATAATTTTTAAGTTACAGGACAATAACGGAAAATTTCATAAAAAAAATTGCCATTTAAGGGCAATAACTCCTATAAGGAGTCATCTGACAATTTCAGACAAATTAGGTGAATTCTAGGCCTTTTATTGCTGATCATTTTTGCTAGTTACAGTTTCACTCTACCTCTTATAGTTTTCAAGTTATATTGTAAATAACAAAAATTTTGTCGAAAATCGTCATTAAAGGGCAATAACTCCTATGAGAAGCCAATACACAACTTCACACTAATAGCAACTATTGTAGACCTTAATGTGCTGCTCAATTTTAATTAACGGTGTTCTCTATAGCTAATATATTTTTTGAGATAATGATCAAAAACATGTGTTGACACCCATGTTCTTTTTTTAGTAACAGCAACCATCTTTGTCTGCTGATCAACATCCTGGATACAAATTTGAAACTAGGAACCTTAAAGATGATTGTGGCCAAGTTTGAAAAAAATTGGCCTAGTGATTTCAGAGGAGATTATTTAAAAAGTTTACGACGGACGATAAGTGATAGCAAAAGTTATTTCTAAAGCTCACACTGACTTCCAGACAAAATGGGCAGCAGGTTATGGGGCGAAAGACAAATTTTGTTTCACACAGTATTAAGAAAGATTATAGCATTTAGTAATCAGATTTTTTTTAAATGAGTTAAAGGAATACCATGCTATAGTAAAAGTTTGTATTCAGTATCGCTAGTAGTGTTAAAACGAAAGACGGTTTTCTATTTATTAACCATGCAAGCTGCATCATATTTAAAATTGGTAAGCTACTGTGAACTATTTTAACGGTTTCATGCAGATGTTCCATCCCGTGGTTTTATGCAAAGGAAGTTCCAAGTGCTATTTAGTCAAATTTCAGCATGTTGTACATTGTACTGTTCTAGTTAAAACAGAAAATTAACTTCCTGTACTAGCAGGGTTCAAATGCCTCATTTGTTATAAACAAATGATATCTAACTATTAATCAATACACATAATGGCCACAAATAGTAATCATGTCAAAAGGAAGCATGATAGCAACTCAAATGTCCAATCAAGTTTGTTGGTGTCTGACATTAACTAAGCTATAAAATTTCACAACACTAAAGATTCTGTTTCCCAAACAATTTTCACTGCAATCGACCGATTTTTTGCCTGCTGAATGTTCAATGGAAGTATTTCAGCTATATCCAGGAAAAAACAATAGATCAAGAGTAAATTGACCTTTGGTATGGAAGAAAAGGACAGACATTTTTTTAGAATATCTATTTTGTCATGATTATATTTAGCCAACTCTACAACAGTAGACTATAAACTTGCAAGGATCACTGTACATTCCAAAGCGGTCACCAACTATGGTGTTTCTATTGGTCTATTGATTGGACGTTGTTTGCTTTACATCCAGTGAGCAGTATTTAAGGACGAAAAATAAGTGAACATACAATAAAATCAATGGGGAAATGGGATGGCCATCCGGAACACACAATTTTGACTGCCACCGGAACAGTATTTGTAGTTTGTTTGATGATGGCTTTACGTCCAGCGAGCAGTATTTCAGCTATATTCAGGACAAGAACAAGTTAACAATAAGTTAGCTGAAAAAGGCAGTTGGATGGGACATAGTGAACAAAATTTTGACTGCCACTGGAAAAGTAGGTAGTGTTGGGTAGAGGTAGAGAATTTAGCTTTTTGTAGCGGCTACAATGAACCTACTCTATTAACAAAATGTACAAATGGGGTCCAGGAAAGTATGGAGCATGGGGGTAGGGATGGAAAATGTCATTTTTTATAGCACTACAATGGGCCTAATCTTGATTCCTTTTTTTTTCGTGCAAGGAGTGTGGCACTCACCAAACACAATAACATGGTCCACAAGCAGGCTTTCTGTATTATGAACTGACAACACTACTAAATGATGGCGTTATCTATCTACAACCTTGAGCTTTGCTTTGCTGCTCTGTGGGTTAAGAAGAAGGAACCATCACCAGTACCCAGATGTTATTTCCCTGCTGTAGCGCTGACAGAATCTGACGTGTTATTTAATTCCAGCTGAAGACTGTAACTCTCCTTTGTGTCGAGTACACTGTAGACTTAAATATATTTTTAAAACTTAAACTTGAAGCAACATTTTTATTATGCACACATGATGGTATTAAATATCTCTTATGGAACATTCAGTAAATATCAAAATAAAAGTGCATATAATAGCAGATCTTAACATAAACAAAACAACAGTAAATAAAGTTCTAATCATGCAAAAAATACTATGAACGCTAGCACTAGACAGTTAAATATCGCCCAGATATGTTGTTCAGAACCGACACTAGTCCGAGGTAACAGGGCAATGCCTGCAGAAATTCTGTACTAGAAAACACAAAACTGTTATAATAATACATTCTCCTATACCATGTATAAAACAATACTAATTACTGTATAAATAAAAATAGCACTTATTTAGACTGGAAGACCAACTATCCACATTTATGTTCTAAAGCCTATTTCTGTAAAACATTTCCAGATCAAATCACTGCCTTCACTCTACTGGGTAGGTTAATTATTTACTAAATCATTGCAAATTCTTAAACAAGATTCTATGCATGGTACTTTACCACAAGTCCTGGAATTGGTTCAACATTTAACTAATACAGCCATAGACAAAAAGCATTCCAAATGTTATTTGCAGTTCTACCATAAATTTGATTAATTTATTCAGTGTTAACGCTTAATAAGTGTTAGACAGAAAAAAACTTCTTTAAATGTCTAGAGTTGTCCAGCTATCACAAGATTGACAGATAAAAATAATGATTTTATTGCTATAAACGTACAATCACCTGTAAAGATCGTTATTCGGTTAAAGGAATGTAAATGAAGGTCTACAAAATTTAAGTAAAGGTTAAAAAAAAAGGAACTCGTAAACAAACAATCATTCTATATTAGCATAATATCACAGTTCATAGATTATATATTTTGATATATACTGAAGCACACGTTATAGATGAAATGTTAACATTGTAAGCTAGTGACCGATTACAATAACATTCCAATATACAAGATTTATAGCTCACTGAAAAAGACTGTTAAACGCTGTCAATGACATCTGTAATAGATATTTTGTTTGTCGCCTGACTAACAACAATGAAACAATTTTTTACTTCACTGTCAAGTAAATTATCATAAAAAACTTGAAGGGATTTCTTGGAAAACAATGGATTAGTTAAACTGAAACATTAAACAATAAACAACATTGTGAAGTGAATTTTCATTCCATGCAATGATTTCATATCAAAGACTACACTGACATCCAAAAAGTACAATATTTATATTATATTAAAAAAGTGAAATGCAAGCCACAGAAAATTTGTTAAAATACCATTGTTTTGTAGTTTGCAATAAACCTGCTTCCGTGGATAGATATCCTATTATTAAGTATATTTCCATGTATATCAAATGAAAGATGCTCAAATATTTTGTTCATTTTGGTGACAAATTATTGTAACTTCTTAACAATTTTGTCCTTGTATCAAAAACAATCTAATAATAGAGCAGAGTCTCAAGTCTGTGTGGGAAACACAAAATACAATTAGACCACAGTCAGATAAAGTAAGAAGAGAGATTAGACAAATAACATGTCTTCTTTTAAAATCTTGTATGAGATGTACTGTGTACAAAAAAGTTCCATAACCTAAGTCTACTTATAAGCAGAGTATACCATATAGCGTGTGACATACATTGACTACAGATAATAAATCTTAGACAAATTTGATTATTCACACCTTCATAACAACAGTTCAGAATCAACATGTTAAACATTTTAGAAATTCTGCCTCTGTCATTGACAAGTTTTACATTGCATCCACTCTCTTCTCTTGTTCGTCAAGTTCTTTCCAGACCTCGCTTGGAGTATCAATTCCAACTTGATCTTCCAGGAACCTGCGGCTTTCCCTGGTGTCATCCATCCAGTAATGTTTTGGAATACTGAATAGTTCATCCCATTTGACCTGGTCTTCAATTCCGTCCAAGTTAATGGAGCCTGAAAGCAAAACATTAAAAGTTAATTTTTGCGAAAACAATAATTCTGGTGAGGCGGAGAACAGAAATGATTGATGATGTTGTAATCATTTACACATGGGCTGGGCCTTATTGTTGGAATATTTTTTACCAAACGATAGCGAGATAGAAAATATGAATATAAAGGCCCAAGGTGTAAATGAGTTCAACATTATACCCAGAAAGAATTATTACAATTCTAATGACAAAATCCGGTGTTTATATATAGGCCATGATTTTCTAGCCACCATTTTCACGATGAAAAATGTTTGGTAAAGAAATCCTTTCAAGTTAGCAATGAAAAGTGGACAAAATACACTTTAACAAAACATTTATTAACAAGAGATAGAAAATATTTTCCATCCAATCAAAAATCAGTATTCTCGTACTCTTATCAAATAATAACTTAATAAATAGTTGAATTTGAAGTTTTAACCTATTCGTCCTTTTTTATTTCAGGTTAATACAGGAGTTAATTGTTTGTTTAGTTTTCTCCATTTATATAAATGTTGGGGTTTTTTTTGGAAAGCCACTCCATGGGTTGTAAGTCTGCTAGTAATAGAATGGTCCTTTTTTTTTAAATCGTTCTTGGGGCATGTCTCCTATGGCAAAAGTTTTCTTGTGGCATGTCTCCTATGACAAGTTCTCATTATTAAGAATACTATCATCTTTGATATTTAAGTCATATTTACCTTTTGTGGGCATGTATCCAATTGCAGTCTTTTCTGCTATTTCTGTTTCCCCAGCACATCTTCTCAAAACCCAGTCCAATACACGAATGTTGTCTCCAAATCCTGGCCACAAAAATTGTCCATGTTCATCCACTCTGAACCAGTTTACATGGAATATCTTTGGAAGCTAAACAGTCAAAAAATAGATATAAAGTCAAAAATATTTTGAACACATAAACACGAAAATATGCTTATATAAGAATGAAAGTAAACTTCGAGGGGCCATGTTTGGGATAAATGCATCATAAATGACTCAAAAGAATTGTGGCATTCAATTTGTGGTTCTTAACACAGTATTCAATATGACTGACAAGGGAAACTTGTGTGCCAAATCAGTAAAATATACATATCACAAACTTTTATGTTCAATTCAAACCGCTTGACCGGTGTGAAAAACATTGTTCTTGTCACTAGTGAATATGTGGTTCTTATTTGTTGATTGGTGTAAAATAATAAAGTCATAAACAGGTATAATGATATTATAAACTAGAGGCTCTTAAGAGCCTGTATCGCTCACCTGACTTACAAAAAAACTTTTTAAGACAATACTTTTCTTGCAAATTTTGATATTAAATGCTAAAGAGTTTATGTGAAGATGCTGTTTCTATGAATGTTGCCATGTTGAATTTACAATCAGCAGTAGGAGTGTTTCTGAGAAGAAGCAGTTTTTGTTTTTCCATAGGTTAGTATGTTAAGTGATGTTCCATAGTGGCAGCAATCTTGTATTTTGGATCGAAACAAACAACTCAAAATTGGTAGAGAACCATACAATATCACATATCCTAAAATCTGCCAAGCTGTTTGTGAGAAAACGAATTTTAAAATCTCAGCCAGTCAGAACGCATTTGCAGCTCTGGCAGCCATGTTGAATTTCTTATCGGCTCGAAACATACTTAAAATAATAAGATTACTATCACTTCTGCATTATTTGGTTAAATTGTGTGGAACTGAGTTTCAGAGAAGAAGCTGTTTGTATGGTTTTCCCATAGGGTCCTATGTTAAGCTGTGTTCCACCGTGGTGGCCTCTTGGAATTTAGATCGCCACAAAAAACTAAAATTTTGTAGAGGACCATCTAAGGTACATTTGTGCAATATTTCAAATCAATCTGCTAAGCGGTTTGTAAAAAGAAGATTTTTGAAATTTCAGCCAATCAGAACCCATTAGTTGCCCTGGAAGCCATGTTCAATTTGCAATTGGCTCAAAAAACTCAAAATAATAAGATAAATATCCATTAATCATTTCTTCATAATTTGGCTTCATTTGTGTGGAACAGTTTCAGAGAAGACGTTGTTTGTATGTTTTTCCCATAGGGTCCTATGTTAAACTATGTCCTGTGATGGCGGCCATCTTGGATTTTGGATCGGAACAAAAAATTCAAACCTTGTAGAGGACCACATAAGGTACATTTCTGTTATATTTTAAATCAATCTGCCAAGCAGTTTATGAGAAGAAGATTTTTGAATTTCAGCCAATCAGAACGCATTAATGGCCCTGGAAGCCATGTTGAATTTGCAATTGGCTGGAAAAACCCAAAATAATAAGATAATTATGCAACCTTCATTTCCTTATTAATTTGGCTTCATTGTGTGGAACAGTTTCAGAGAAGAAGTTGTTTATATGTTTTTCCCATAGGGTCCTATGTTAAACTATGTCCTTCGATGGCGGCCATCTTGGATTTTGGATCGGCACAAAAAACTCAAACTTTGTAGAGGACTATCAAAGGTACATTTCTGCAATATTTCAAATCAATCTGCCAAGCAGTTTATGAGAAGAAGATTTTTGAATTTCAGCCAATCAGAACACATTAACGGCCCTGGAAGCCATGTTAAATTTGCAATTGGCTCGAAAAACCCAAAACAATAAGATAATTATGCAACCTTCATTTCCTTATTAATTTGGCTTCATTGTGTCGAACAGTTTCATAGAAGAAGTTGTTTATATGTTTTTCCCATAGGGTCCTATGTTAAACTATGTCCTGCGATGGCGGCCATTTTGGATTTTGGATCGGCACAAAAAACTCAAACTTTGTAGAGGACTATCAAAGGTACATTTCTGCAATATTTCAAATCAATCTGCCAAGCAGTTTATGAGAAGAAGATTTTTGAATTTCAGCCAATCAGAACACATTAACGGCCCTGGAAGCCATGTTAAATTTGCAATTGGCTCGAAAAACCCAAAACAATAAGATAATTATGCAACCTTCATTTCCTTATTAATTTGGCTTCATTGTGTCGAACAGTTTCATAGAAGAAGTTGTTTATATGTTTTTCCCATAGGGTCCTATGTTAAACTATGTCCTGCGATGGCGGCCATTTTGGATTTTGGATCGGCACAAAAAACTCAAACTTTGTAGAGGACCATCTAAGGTACATTTCTGCAATATTTCAAATCAATCTGCCAAGCAGTTTATGAGAAGAAGATTTTTGAATTTCAGCCAATCAGAACACATTAATGGCCCTGGAAGCCATGTTGAATTTGCAATTGGCTGGAAAAACCCAAAATAATAAGATAATTATGCAACCTTCATTTCCTTATTAATTTGGCTTCATTGTGTGGAACAGTTTCAGAGAAGAAGTTGTTTATATGTTTTTCCCATAGGGTCCTATGTTAAACTATGTCCTGCGATGGCGGCCATCTTGGATTTTGGATCGGCACAAAAAACTCAAACTTTGTAGAGGACTATCAAAGGTACATTTCTGCAATATTTCAAATCAATCTGCCAAGCAGTTTATGAGAAGAAGATTTTTGAATTTCAGCCAATCAGAACACATTAATGGCCCTGGAAGCCATGTTGAATTTTCAATTGGCTCGAAAAACCCAAAACAATAAGATAATTATGCAACCTTCATTTCCTTATTAATTTGGCTTCATTGTGTCGAACAGTTTCATAGAAGAAGTTGTTTATATGTTTTTCCTATAGGGTCCTATGTTAAACTATGTCCTGCGATGGCGGCCATCTTGGATTTTGGATCGGCACAAAAAACTCAAACTTTGTAGAGGACCATCTAAGGTACATTTCTGCAATATTTCAAATCAATCTGCCAAGCAGTTTATGAGAAGAAGATTTTGAATTTCAGCCAATCAGAACCCATTAATGGCCCTGGCAGCCATGTTTCATATTTGATCAGCACCAAAAACTCAAACTTTGTTAAGAACCACCCAATAAACATTCCTGCCAAGTTTGGTTCCAATTGGCCAAGTGGTTGTGGAGAAGAAGATTAAAATGTAAAAAGTTTACGGCCGACGACGACGAAGACGACGACGACGACGACGACGACGACGGACGCAAAGTGATGAGAATAGCTCACACTGACCCTTTGGGTCAGGTGAGCTAACAAAACAACTTATATTTACCGTACATTCAAGTCACGTCGGTAGGGAGAATTTGTATTTCATTTCGCATATTTAATACTTTTAAAATTAGAGAAACAGAATCTTACATTAGTGCTCTTAGCACGAGTATAGGATTTCTCGAATGTCTATAGATAAATAATGGAATTTTAAGTTCTCACCAAGGCTCCGACTTAAAATACCATAATTTAACTACCTTGATTGGAGAAATCTGATAATCCACTGATACCAATGTAGGATATTATTTATTCTTTTTAAAGCAGTTTCATTTATAAATCCTATCAGGACAATAACTGGGTGATCACATGTAAGAATAACTTAATCTTTTTTTCTATTAAGATTAATCTTTGACTGGTGCTTTGCAGTATTTCCCTTTACTGCACCCCAAATACAGTTGCAGACATAACATAAATATGTACATTCATACTTTGTATGACCGATTTTTATGGCTGTTTAAGTGCATATTTAAAAAGATCTTCAGTTTCACCCCCAAAAAGACACAACCAACACTTACCTTGTGTGGGGGTCTGTTTAGGTCCAGCCAGTGCTGTAGATATTTTCCAAAATTGTAACCCATAAATGGCCTCATTGCCATTGGATCATGCATGATGATTTTTCCTGTAAACATATGTAATGTTATTCATCAAGAACATTTTCCTATGACTAAACAGAACAGAACAACCTTCATTTTAACACAACATTCATTGAGACAAAGTAGATCAGAAAAATATATAAATTGTAATTGCGGTGATATACTTACTGGAATGATAGTTACATCAATATGGCAGCTGATCACAATTTCAGACTAAACATTTTTTTAACATTGCAATACCTCATCAATTAATCAAAACACACAAAAGCTTTTACATTTTAATCAAACAAGTAATGCTGCGACTTTAAGCCCTTTGATGATGCCCAACTTTACTCTATAACTTTAGGGACGTCTTTAAGTAATCCCATAATATAGCAAGATCATACAAAGTTATTGACAAAATTTCAATATTGTATGATTTATCTTTGCTAAGAAAAATGTTTTAAAAAATGGTTACAGAGGGACATACACACTGATGCATTAACACAAACAGGCTGAAAACAGTATACACCCTATCATGGGTAGAAAGGGTTTGACAAAACAGCAAAGAAAGCATAAATATACAGGAAGTTGTCACATATTTTATAAAATAGACTGTGAACTTTCCATAGATATATTATGAAATATGTATGAAGTACAGTGAAAACTGCCTAACTGAACCCAAGGTGGGAATGAAAACTGCTTAACTGAATCCATGTGGGATTGAAAAGACACATTTCAGGTTTCAATACAAATTTCAAACATTGTGACTGAATTTAGGTTTGGTATACAAAGAATTTTAATTGAAGGTTCAGTTCAGAACTGTACTTCACTGTACCAATATGTAGTTTCTAAATGTAGTTGTTTCATTTTTATACAAATTTGTATATATATATTTTAAATATTGAATATTTTACCTGTAGGAACTTATCTCTGTAAAATATTTATGTTTTACAGTTAAAACAAAGAGTTTAAAATTTACTTGATTTGTTAATTTTTTTAAAGTTTATTTTTAGTGTACAATTTTTGTTTGTTCAGAAAATTTACCATTGAAAGATAGATTTAATTATAGCAAGGTTGTATTCCAACACTTTTATGGTGTCAGAAAACAAAATAATAGGTGTGGATACTAAGCCAGAATAACTGGTGAATATACAGTAAAAGTGCCTGGTATACAGTTTGTAAGTTTAAGGAAACGCCCCTAACAGAAGAGGCCCTTACAGTCTCCATATTTAATCCAAATACACATCACATTGTATATCATCCAGAATATAACTGTGTATTTAATTTCTCAATTATAAATACAGTAAATATTTTATTCATACTCTACAGTGGAATTTCAAAAATGTCAGTTCGACAGTAAGTGACATCATTTGCCAACCAATCACCATCCTGAACAGAAAGCTAAGTGTGATCTGGATACTGGCCCACAGTAATAAACATGGCCAACTTTAAGTATGCCTTCAAATGAAAGTACAATATCGAACTGCTAAAATAAAATTGTTATCATGTCAAACACAAAGTTTACCTGAAAACTCTGCTGCTGCTGTAGCCTCAGATTTAACACAAGCACCAATAGTAACACCATGTTCCCAACTGAATGCCTCATACACTAGAGGAACACCTATATAAAATACCAAAACAATTAATATCAATGCATGCTGTTTACAGCTATTCTAAATATATGATATATAGTGTTGTCAGGAGAGAGGGCATTGAAACTAGTGGTTATCTTCAATCATGATTTTTCATGAGATCAATTATATAACTTTTTTTATTTACAATGCTAAAAATATAGCAATTTATATGGGTTAACTGAAGAAGAAATAAAAAATCAAAGAATGTGTCCATGGGATACAGATGACCCCCTAAATGAAGTCCCAAACAGGAAGTAGTTGTCTGACAGGTCTGAAAGTCCCTTAGGATGTACATCTTTTGTGATACTGAACCACCCTTCCAAATTTCAAATTGTTCTCATGTACGGTTTCTGAGAAAAGCTTGACGACAATCGTACAGATGGATGGATGGACGTACGTACGTACAAATGAAGTCCCAAACAGGAAGTAGTTGTCCGACAGGTCTGAAAGTCTCTTAGGACGTACAACTTGTGATACTGAACCACCCTGCCAAATTTCAAATTGTTATCATGTACGGTTTCTGAGAAAAGCTTGACAGAATTTCATATGGATGGACGGATTAGTAAAACTTAATGCCCCCCCCCCCCCCCCGACATGTTGTTGCGGGGGCATAAAAAAACAGTAGTTTCACCAATAAACCGCTTGTGCATAGGCGAGGTCTCTAATGATGTTATGCAACAATTTACCTGTAGGTCTTCTTCCACCAAAAATAAGTGCAGAAATAGGAACACCCTCTGGCTTCTCCCAGTCTGGATGTATGATTGGGCACTGGCTTGCAGGACATGTGAATCTTGAGTTGGGATGAGCAGCTTTTCCTGGAGCTCCAATGTGCCACTTTTGGCCTAACCATGTGGTTATGGAGATATTCTATTAAATATAAAGAAACTTTTCAAGTACCGTTAATTTGTATGTTTTGCCTGTTATCTTGTCGGAAAATTTTTTTAAATCACAAGCAAATGACAAGAAATTTGAAAATATGTTTTCCTTTCATTGTGATCTCAGTAGCATTCAGTGGATTAGTTTCCTTAAACCCAATCACATGAATGAAAATGATGTCGCACACCTTTCAGGTTAGAGCCGCTTTACCTCTGGTTTACACAACAAAAAAGTCCATGAAATAAATTTAAACAAAAACATAATATATGATGAAACTGATTTACAGGTAAACAGAATAAGAGTTACTTTCCAATTTCAGACTGACAATAAAACATGGAATATGCTTGTATAAATATACCATGTGATATTGCAAGTCTAGAAATCAAAGAAAGTATATTTATCAACCATACATACACTGTTTTGTTTGTTTGTTTGAATGATGTTTAATGCCATTTACAGCAATTTTTCAGCTATATCATGGCGTCCAGTTTTTATTGGGGGAGGAAGCCTGAGTACCCGGAGGAAACCCCAGACCTGCGGTAGGTACACTGTTTTGAACTTAACTTGGTCATATCTGTAACAATTAATTACTATGTATTTGGCAACTGATTACTTGACATGTATAAGGCCATTTCTTATTCTGATCAAAATGAAATTTTAGAATGTAATTAATGTGTGGACAGATTTTACAAAGATGATAATATTGAAAGTAAACTAAGAAATTAATTTTTTTAACCATTGTTTGCACATCTGTTACAAGTACCATCTACACATTTATGTGTTTTTATAGCATCAAGACTTTATATTAATTTTCAACATCACACAAAAAAGTTCAGCAGTTTTACATACTGGATCAACTTCATCTTCCATTCCTTCCCAGTAATAGCCTCCATCAGCGGTTTCAGCAACATTGGTAAAAATAGAATTTTTCTGGAATGACAACATGGCATTGGGATTTGTTTTATAATTGGTACCAGGGGCAACACCAAAGAAACCAGCCTCAGGATTGATAGCACGAAGTACACCATCTTTGTCGAACTTCAACCATGCAATATCATCACCTAGAAAAACACAGAATAATATTTTTATAGATTGTAAGATGAACAAAATGCAACAATATCACAAGCTAAGAATTAAAAACTACACAAAATTAAGTTTGTTTACTGATTTTTTTATAAACTAAAACCCAAGTATGAATGAATGCTGTTATCAAATGTGCTGTTATCCAATACACCACAATTAGTTCAAGACAATATGTTATCTATTACCTACATTTGTAGGTCTTTTTGTACCAAGAGCTGTTTCCTGAAGAAGGCAATGCTGGGGAGGACAGATGTTTTTTTTATATTTTGGGATGTGGGTTGTGAGTCAACAATTTGAACAAGCTTTAGAATAGAGCCTCAACATGACACATATTGTTGGTTTTAGGTCTACTTTTCAATTTCTTAAAAAATTAGCCCTGAACAACACACTAATGTGATCAGAAGTAACTAGAGTCATCCAACTTTGACAGTGACACAAATCATACTGAGCCCAGATATTATATGGTGGAAGACAATGTTATATGTCTAGGTCCCCACCAGGGGTTCGACATTACCGGCAGATAGAAAGACTGTTTATAAGGTCGTACAATAAATTTTGAAGGAAACATAAGAAAAGTTTAATTAATTTGGTAGGTGGAAGAATTTCATTTTTATTTTGGAACAGTACATGGTATTTAAGAGTTATCTTTCCTTGTATATATCTTACCAACCACTCTAACAGGTGGAAGAATTTCATTTTTATTTTTGAACAGTACATGGTATTTAAGAGATATATTTCCTTGTATATTTCTTACCAACCACTCTAACAGGTGGAAGAATTTCATTTTTATTTTGGAACAGTACATGGTATTTAAGAGTTATCTTTCCTTGTATATTTCTTACCAACCACTCTAACAGGTGGAAGAATTTCATTTTTATTTTGGAACAGTACATGGTATTTAAGAGTTATCTTTCCTTGTATATTTCTTACCAACCACTCTAACAGGTAACCACTCTAACAGGTGGAAGAATTTCATTTTTATTTTTGAACAGTACATGGTATTTTAGAGTTATCTTTCCTTGTATATTTCTTACCAACCACTCTTTGTATCCATGTATTTCATTTCAATTTTTTTCATGAACAGTGCAAGGTATCTAAGAGTTATCTTTCTTTGTATATATCTTACCAACAACTCTAACTTTGTAGCCAGGTATTGATGGCTGCAACATGGCCAGATTTGTTTTACCACAAGCACTTGGGAATGCTGCACAAACAAATCGTTCCTCTCCAGTCTTTTCATTTGTTAATCCCATGATCTGCAAAAAGCAAGGTCATTATTTTGTGGTTCATTGTTTCCATCTTAACTATTTCAAACAGAAAATGTACGACAGGTTGTATGGTACTTTGTTACAATGTGCCAGGATGGTTGGCAGTCAATATATTTATTTTGGTATATACAATAGACAGTGAGAAAAAAGTTCTTCCAACAAATATAAATACAACTCAAGCTTGTACCATGACATTCCTATATAATATCTTGTACTGAGTAATAGACTTTATTTACCTTGGGAAAACAGAATCTATGTTATCGATGCTATTTGCAAATAAATGACAATGAATAAAACCCTGCTTAATGATGTCTACTAATTCATTCATTAAAAAAATTTCCATAGAGGAGATATGATTGCAGATACAGGTTTAATATGGTTTCTTTAATTAGGCCAAGGTTCAGCATGGTACAGTGTCTTGCATCTTCGGGAAGAAAAGCCACATTAAGACAACAAATTCTTCAAGGCAACAATAATAAAAACAAGTGTATCTGTGAGCTAATGCTCACTAGTGATAACCCCCACCCTGCCAAAAAGTATTTGGTAAACAAGAAGTAGATGACCAAAGGGCATGAAATTGCTATACACCATATGTCACTATAGGATAAAGCAATATACAATAGTTGCTTAGAAAACTGTGATGGAAATTTTTGTTACGAATGGACTGATAAGGGTAAACGGTATACCCTTCATCTTCCAAGCGGGGGTATAATAAAAAAATGAAGATTAATCAATAAATGTAAAATCCTTAAGAACCAACCAGCATGTGTTCTGCCAGCCATCCTTCATCTCTGGCAATCACACTAGCAATTCTAAGGGCAAAACATTTCTTGCCAAGAAGAGAATTTCCACCATATCCACTTCCAAATGACATAATCTCTCTCTCCGCTGGTCGATGAGCAATCATAATTTTTTCTGGATTGCATGGCCAATGGTTGATTACCTTTCCTATAATATTAAAATATTATAAAATATAATTGTAAAATCGTAAAATAAAAATAGAAATTACTTGCTTGAAACTAAACAGAAAAATTACAAATAACCACAGAAAACAATAGGTTTATTTTAATGAAAATATCATAAGAGATTTGTTTTGATTTAATTTGAGAAGACAACATCAAAAACTTTGCATTAATTCTGCAAGTTTTATGAAGCTTTGAAATACCCAAATGTATTTATAGAAAAATACATTTGAAACACGGTTTCTTGCTGAATTTCATTTAATGCAAGCAAAACAAATTTTTTATAAGATTTAATTAAACATGCCATTTTCACAATTTTGAGGTTAGAAATAGTACATCCATTAGTCAAGAGTTGTCTCCCTTTGTGTACAAAATGCTATCTAGTTCTTACTTTGTACAGGTCTTGGTAATCCTACAGAGTGGATACACTTCACAAAGTCACCATCTCCAAGTGTTTCTATCACCTTTGGTCCAATACGAGTCATTATTCTCATACATAATAAGACATAGTTAGAATCTGTCAACTGTATACCAATCTTACTGATAGGTCCTCCGACAGGGCCCATACTGAATGGTATTACAAACATGGTCCTTCCTAAAAAAAGAAAATACCAATCGATCAGTAATCTAAAAGGTTCTCTGTTTGTTTTCTGTAACTTAATGCAATTTGTTGTCCTGTTTGTTTAGGTAAATTGTGGTTGTGTTTGGTTTAACTCTTTGTATACGCCAACAGGAGCTTTCTAAACAAACAACATTTTTATTGATAAAGTAAAGGGATGCAATATGCCAACCTGAAACAATGATATGCATTGTAAATTTTCTTTATAATACAATCAATTATAGGTGTGTTGATATGGAACCTTGAATGTACATTTTTTAGCAAAAAAAAACGGTTTTTTGACCCCCCTGTTCTATTTTTAGCAATGGCGACCATGTTTTTTTATGAATCAAAAATCAAAACGATAGTTTGGTAAAGGACACGCTAAGCAACAACCATAACAAGTTTGGTTGCATTCTGTCAAGTGGTTTCAGAGAAGAAGATTTTTGAAAAGTTGAACGGACAGACAACAGACGACGGATGACGGACGACGGAGGCCAAGTGACGGCAATAGCTCACATGACCCTTCGGGTCAGGCGAGCTAAAAAACTTAAATGTAGTCACTGGACCGTCAAATTGAGGTCAAGGTCAGGTAACAGCTGCCAGACAGTCATGTACTCTTCACCAGCAACCTGTATACCAAATAAAGCCACCATACCTTGCATAGTTACAGAGGAACTTCCCCAATACAAGAAATTTAATGTAGTTCCTGGATTGCTAAATTGAGGTAAAGGTCAGGTGACACCTACCAGACAGTCATGTACTATTCATTAGCAACCTATATACCAAATATTGTCATCCTACCATGCGTGGTTACAGACAAACTGCTATAAGCCAAAAACTTTAACAGTCGCTGGACAGTGAAATTAAGGGCAAGGTCAGGTGACAGGGGGCTGAATAGCAAGTACTCATCATAAGCTGCCACTGGACCAAATTTGATGGACCTAGGGTTTAGGCTTACAAAGATATTAAGCAAGATGTAGTGTTTACGTCGCCGCCGGATTCCCATAGTGATATGTCTCCCCTACAGAGACTATTGTCGCAGGCAGGACAATAAACAGAATTGATTGAACACTAAAATTCGGAAAAACACTTTTGATACTTCAGTGTATACATCCTTAACAAATGACACTAATCCCTACACACCTGCCATACAGCCTGGGAATCTGTCATTCATCTCTTTTTCCAAGTCTGGAGGAGAAATCCATTTTCCCAGTGCCCCAGCCACACCTTCTCGTACATGAGCGACAGTCTCGTACTTGTCCTCTGTACAGATCCAAGTTTTGGATTCCACCCTGGCCACATCAGCGGGATCAGTTCTGCATAAATAGCTGAAAAACAACAAATATGAAAGGTGTAAGTCATGGAAGAAACCTAACAAATAACAAAAAAGAAATAGATTATTTGTTTTGTTTGTTTGAATGTTTTTATTGCTCGAGGAGAACCCTGAGAAAATCACAGACCTTCAGAAGGAAAACTGGCAATCCTTGTCAATTTGAGACGAGCCCAACCATCCCAAAGTGAGACTTGATCCCTCAATCTCAGTGTTGACAGACCATGTAATCAATAGTAACTACTTGGCCACTGACTTATGGTTTTTATCACAATCCCCAATTGAGTACTTTTTTCTATTTATCAGCTAAATACAGAGGTTCTTGGAATTAGAATCTCTAAAAAAAAACATAATGATTTGTTTCTATTCAAGAACTGGAGGCCATGCCACAGCTGAAAAAATGCTACAAGTGATAATAAATTTTATTTAAAAAAAACAACTTACAATAAATTCTAAATATTGAGTGCAGCCTTTAAAAAATACTTTAAAGCTTGTCAATTTTAGCTGGACATTTAAATTGTAGTATATATTCACGTGTGAATGGGTAAGATGAAAACAGTCTACATAGTTTTACCTGAACAGTAAACCAATTGATGATCTGCATGGGGTTTTTTTTGTCATAAAAGATTGTTATTGGGTAAATTGTTCAGGTAAACAGAAAACAACTAGTTGCACATGGATGAATGGATGCAATTTAAATGTAAAAAGTAGGCAGTATTTCAGCTATATATTTAAACACAAGAGCATGTTTAAAGTAGAATTCACATTTAGATGGCCCAAGTCAGATTTGGCATACCTTTTTTAAATTTTGGTGATAAAGACTCAATAGGATCTGAAATTTTTGACTTTTCTATTGTTGGTGTGAGCACCACTGATTAGACTGGCATAGTAAATTGCATAACCTTGGTATTTTTGGCAACATTTTACCTAAAGTTCATTAACTACCTTGAATGACAATACATGACCTGTATTATCACAGTAATTTTAGATTAGATATTTAATTGCTATCTCACCAATTCTCATATTTCGGAAGTGTAGTAAGCACACCTCTCTCTAACAATTTGTGTGTAATCTCGTCAGCCTCAGCCTGGGAACCATCACAGATGTACAAAGCTCTGGGGGCACAAATGTCAACCTACAACCAACAAAATAAAATCAGCTCAACATATTCTCAGCTATACAAGTAAAAACTGGATTTTTCAAGACAAAACAACATCTAAGAGCAAATATAGGGCATTACTGACAGTAATAAGTAGTCTATCTCCGACTTGAACAGGTATATAACCACTAGGTGGCCTTGACCTTATATACATGTACTTTAGTCAAAACAACATGTGATTCTCTCAGCCAGTTTGTTAAAAGCAGTAATTTACATGTGACATGTTTTTTTTCACCTGAATATTAATCAAAAGGCCAATGGTCATGAAAGACATAAGACCTCCGGTTGTTTCTCCATTTTACATTATAAAAGTGATACATAGACTTCATTTTACATAGAAGTGTAATTTATTTTTTCAACATTTATTAAGATTTAAAAGTTTGTAAGTCGAAAAAGGCATGAATTATTAGGAAACATACAATGTTTAACAAAATATGCATCTAAACGTTTAACCCTTGTACATGTTACTTGTACAATTTAGAATTCCGAGTTTAATAAGACATAAAACTAATCTGTAAATTTTTGAATAAATAACTGGTATTTTGTTTTTTAATATTCTTTAAATTCATGTTGTTTAAGGGAAAAGAAAAAAGTGTTTTGTTAGTTAATGCTGTACATAATATGCATATATGTTTGATGAAAGGATATAAAAAAGTGTTTCGTTGAAGTGAATAATGTACTTAACAAATTCAAGTAAAAATGAACAGTTCCTTCCCTTAGATCTCGTTTGTATTAAAGATAAGATATGACTCGCGAAAATAAATATTTTAAACCAGTCACCTACCCATTTAGCAATAAACTTCTGCACTTTCATAGGAAGTTTATGAAAATCCCCTTTAGCAATTGGGATAGGACCAATATGCTGCACCACGATGTTGTGGACCTCATAGAACTGTGTGTCTTCTTGGCCAAATACACTCATTTTGTGTCTGTTATATATTTACCTGCTAAATATAAAAATAAAACTAATTGTTTGTCTCTAGAATTTTATTAACCATATGTTACTCAGACATCCATGGCAGATAAGAATTGCCAATAGAACATTTCCTACAAATTTATTAACTTCCCAAGTCAGAAACATTAGTTAAAAAATCCTCAAACAATTCCATAAATAGCAGGTTCACAACTTCAAAACATGTGCAATCTTTCTGTGAAGTTTCAGAGATCTGGAACCTGTAGGAGGTGTTGAAAACAAAAAATAGTTACCGTCTTCTGCAAATTATCTGAAAATGACGATTTCCAACTCTGGGCTGAAAATATACTTGTTGATTACACAAAAAAAATACATGTACCTCGTTTGTCAAAGACAGACAAAGTCTATGGGAAACTACAAATATTCTGATCAAATTGTTAAATATCAGGTGCACTGCACAATGGTGCTATGTGATAAAGATTGTCCACAAAGTTTCATTAAATTTCATTCAGTGGTGTAGGTTGAGTTACTGATAACTGATCAATACCCTAAAGTTGAACCGACGGACAGACATGTCCCCTATCATAATACACCCTGCTTTTAAGCAGGGGTATACAAAAATAATTTTAAAAATCATTAATGTGCCATAAATCTAACACTTGGACACGAAGCTGTTTTAAACTGGTACATTACTGTACATAAAAACATTGAAAGGTGAACAGGTAATCAGTGCAATACCATGTACATCATTAACATACTAGTATTAAAGAACACTATGAACAAAAACGAAACTAATGACCACATACCTGGACGAAAGATTTAACTACAGACATGTATCACATCAAGAAAGACAACCAGACAACATCAAAAACTCATATCCTGGATTACCACCAGCTGCTGTAGTGCAATTAGCATTGTGATGTTACAATATTCTGTTATTCATCAAAATTAATCAACTCACTAATTAAAAAGCTGTAGTACTGGATCCACTGTTGTTTTTTATTTCACAGCAGCAGTGACAGAAATTAACGGTCGCCCACTCGCCCACAGCGACTAAATTGTCAGCTGGGCGATTAAAATCTTGTTTCAAAGGAGCCCAGCTGGCGACTAAATTCTCAATGAGGACCTGGGCGAGAGAAACTTGTTGATAAGGGGGCCAAACCTCTCTGACGAAGCTTTTTTTAAATAATAAAGCATTTTATTAACGTACATGTTTACCGGAAACAAAAGTTACTTAAACTGATCCCGAATTTCGAAACCCAGTCGCGAAACGCGGAATATTTCGTGTTTTTTCCGTAACAGATCGTAACTACAATCATTTTCTGTTTTCCGATATTCAATCGTCGATGTGGAAATTTGTGAAAGGGGGCAATCCTCCGGATAAAAAAAGAAAAAAGGATGACAAGGAGGAATATTATAAGGAATATGAAGCCTCTAAACGATCTAGAACGTATTTAAAAGAGTGGGAGAAGGGCCGAAGTTGGTTAATTAACACCGACGATGGGATGATTTGTTCAATTTGTAAGGAATTCGGGGATAAAAATGTAATGAACCAATTTATTAGCGGTTGTGTTTCATACAAATTAGATAACAGATTCTGAGGTAGAAAACGAACTGAATGAGGATTGTGTATATAAAAAACTTTTGTAAAAATAAAGATGTACTTAAAAATTTAATAAATTTTTGAGGGTGCGTGCCTTTTACACGAATTGTTCATTCTCAATGGTGACACCTGGGCTACTACATTTTGATCTGGGCTCCTAAATTTTAAAATGTAGGGGCCCAGGTGGCTACTGGCTAAAAAAGTTAAGTTCTGTCCCTGCTGAGCAACAGTAAATGAATTGATGATATGCATACAGTTATAGCAGACACTTTTATATCTAATAACTTACATATGAATCTTTTATGTAAAACTAAAAGCTCTAAAGTCTTAGAAACTGCCACAGCCAATCAATAACATAGGACACCCTGAAGAGTTGTTAATTATTCACAGCTTTGTTCTATAGTTACAGGTCTGTGTTCTACATGTACAGTTTCCCTGTGTATTAAAAACACTTCCTTGTACCTATTTGTTAAGGATTTTTTTTTTAAAAAACCCAACCTATTTTGAAAAGGAAGCTTTATGACTTGTGCAAACACCATACATGTGTACAAAGAAAATTGTTCTATTTGTGTATCAGGAAGGTGGCAGATACACACAAAGAAAATTATTTGAACAGGCAAATTTACCTAGCTGCATGTATATTCTAGTAAAATCTTGTATGATGTGCATATAATGCTTGAAGTCCAAGTATATTTTATTTAAAATCTTTTTTTAATTTTATTTTATAACATTATTCATCCTATTTATTAGAATAGCAATAACTCATTTTACCGAATATATATTGATTATATCAAAGGTTGGCCCTTTATGTCAATTTTTTACCCTGAATGGTAATTATTTCAAAAATAATACATTTCATAAATAACGTCTAAACTATTCTGAATTGAATCCCTGTAGTCCATAATGTCACTAGTGCATATCATGAATAATAAATAATGATAAAGATTGTCTTTGTTTTAATGGTGTTTACTGACATTTTCAGCAATTTTTTAGCTACATCATGTCATCCAGTTTTTATGGGGAAGGAAGCTGGAGTACTTGAAGAAAAGCCCGGAACTGCAGTAGGAAAACTAGCAGTTCTTGTCAATTAAGATTGGAGTTGAGTATATCCTTCAGGGATTGTGACTTGAACCTGCAACATAAGTGTTGACAGTCCATCTGGTCATTTATTAGTAGATGACTAGCTACCTTAACCACCCGGCCACCAACTGGTCCCTTCCCTTAACTAATGATACAACATGATGTGACATGTGTACATTTTTCTGTAACGTCCTACATTGTAAGACCTTTCCTTGGCATTTCCATTGACAAGTAGAAGTAATATAGGATTTATTACCCAACAGCAAATGGCATATTCAGCAATATCTGTAAGCTGATAGGTAACAATGTTAAGTCAAGTTGACAACTGTGGTTGTAAAAGCTAGATTTGGTTAACAGGAAGTTACTTAATCTAAATGTATGTCAATCAATATATAAGATTTTCGTAATTAGACCATAAGACACTTCTTTATATAAGGTGTTCAAGGAATAACATAATTACATCAGAACACACAAAATTTTTTTGTGTTCCGTCTGAACTCATCAAGATAAAAATTTAATTGATATGCACAATAAGCAAATTTTTATTATTTGTTGAAGAATCTTTTTTCTCCTACTGTACTTTATGTGTAATAAACTGGAGAACAATGTACAATGACATTGTCATGTAGTAGGACATCAATGCAATTATTAATATAATAAATTGTTTTATCTACTGTAAATAAGTGTGTACAATTTAAGATCATCCAAGCAGCCTGTGGGAGTATTTATACACAAAAAATGGGTTGAAGATAATTTGTTTTAAGATCATTAGGAAGGAGACAGTGTGCTGATGAAAAAAACAGCACGAGGGGAACCCTGAACCACTGCATGAACTGTTCAGTGTAGTGTACTGTGGGAAATTACCCTGAAAATCTGTGAAAATAAATTCAAAATATGTGTCATGATGTTTACTCTTCAAGGCAGACAAATAATTCTCAACTCATATGAAAATTGACTAGTTATTAAAACAATAATTTTGCATATCACACAAATTTCCAGATTAGTCAGGTCAATGAATGACACATTCACAAATTCCCAAACTTAATCTGCACTTTAAAGGGCAAATCTTTCAGATATATATATCTGGCAAATGACCAATATAAAACATCACAAAATATATGCCCTTTCTAAACATATACAACAATAGTGAACTGCAACAGGTCCTGTGTTTTTAGACATTCAATTATGTTACATGTGGAATTTCTTTGTAATGTAATTTCTTTAATTTATTTTATAACTAAAATCCTTTCATGTTTTTGTCATGAACATCTTAGAAATATTAGTTAAATGTTAGATAAACATAATTAAGAAATTGATACCTTTCAAGGTCAAGGTCACAATGAAACTATGCATACATCAATTATTCATAAATTAAACCTTAAAACCTAGTTATAACAAATAATCTAAATAAATTTGTTGCATAAACTTTATAATTTCAGTCTGTAGTGAAAACAAAACTGGAATGATGTCTTTTCTTATTTGCCTACACTGTATACATAAGGAGTGCAACAGTACATGTATTACCTGTCACCCAGGTGAAACCATTGTTGGGGAAATTATTGTATGAATAATATTAATTGAACAGTTGACTGCAAGTATGGTGTACTTATTCCAAATACTTATTTAAACATTTAGCAAAACACAATTTCTATGCACTATGACTCAAACTAGCAGTATTGCTATACATGTGATATACTATTGATCTAAAACCTGTATAGAAAAATCTGGTTTGTGAATTTAAATATGTCTAGCATTCCTAACACAAACAAAAGTCCTAATTTATGCAGCATTTTTTTCTACTTTATAAAAATATAGAACTGAACATACCTCATCTGTCTGCTTATTATTTATTACTATACAGATATTTTTCTTTACATAAAACTTTATATTAGCAATTAATTTGGCAATTAAAACAAAGCAATATATTAAAAACATATTTTGAATAAACAATTGATTGGAATCTATTATTCAATTTTATCATAATATGCATACACCTGAATCAGCTATTTTGGGAAAATTAATGGCAAACAAACAGTAAACATCACGGCCTTGAACTTACAACCTTCAACAAGGATATTTTATGCGCATAACATTATCACGTATATATTGTGATGAAATTCCAAAAATCAATAAAATTTGCAGAATCAGCACATCACAAACTTATTATCTGACCAAAAATTATAGCATGACAAGTGTGCATTCTTTGAATAAATATAATTTGGAAAAACGAAAGTACCGTCTGCCGACATTTATTTCCGTCTGCATTTGCCGGTGTATTTATTATGATGAATATCTTTTGCCATGCCCGTGGTACAGCATAAAGAATATAAAAAAATCCTCAATTTAGTAAAACAAGATAAAATTCTTACCTAATTAAAGTAGAATCAGAACTACGACCCTCTCGCTATGAGCTCGCAGGATTACAGAATGCCGGTTGACCTCGTTCTCAGGACACACAATAATCGACTGATCCTTATTGTGAACTCTATTTGACCTTCACAACTAACCAGTCATAGCGTCTAAAAATTCGTCTTTACTAATAATTCCATATGGCAATTCATATCTATAATTTATTTTGTTTAAGGAGGCAGGCCTTGATGCTAGTGAGTGGACACATTATTTTTGGGGGAAATCAGGGTGCCGTTTCATAAAGCGATCGTTAGCTTTAAATAACGTGCACGTTATACCATTTAAATTGCATGGGATAACGAGCACGTTAATTAGCGATCGATGAATTTATGGACTTTTCAATTCAAATTCATTTTCATATAAAAAAAAAATATATTTATTTCAAGGGCTCACAAGAGGTGTAAAAAAAACAACAATATATATACCTAAGTTGTTTATTTAGATAGAATTAAACAAAATAATATAATAACATGACATTGTAAAATACAAAACAGCGACATTTTATACACATTTTAAATATCAGTCAGATATTTGGCATCATGGTCATACACAATAACCCAGCTTTTGATTCCGTTATTTATTTATTTTTTTTTTATTTTCGTACTTTGAAGATACTAATTTGAACATTTCATCTCGTTTTTTTTCTTTTTTTACTGATGAGAAAATATTCTTCATTTTCACTGATTTGCAATGATTGTTATACTAAAACGGGGACAACAACAATCGGAAACACAACAGAAAAAACCCAAATTGAGTATTAAACACGAACACAACTGATGAGTCCCGCTGCTCCGAAAGAGTAAACAACTCCTGTTCATTCTATAAATACGCGTGGCACCCGTCGTATCACTAAGTTTAAAATCCGACCAATCGTATCCGGTGGAAGTCATAATCATGTGAGAAGTAGGAAAAGTGGTTGCGAAAAACTAAACAAATCCATAGCCATTTATGACACAGACCTTCTGTAACGGTAAACTTTGTTTAGGTTGCAGTTTCACTGTTACAAATCCATGGTTTGGAAACAGAGTGATGCCTTTCTTATGATAATATTATACTCCTATTCGCGCCGAATTTTTCTATTTATCGCTATTTTGCAGTATTTTCCTTTGATCTTTGTGTGCGATATTATTCCATCTCACTCTACTAGCGTGAGATAGGCCCATCTCAGCTCGCTCGTTTCAAAAAACGTAAATAATCTATAAATATTCGTATGAGGTGCATGCAATTCATAAAGGGGCAACTCGTTCCAGAGATGACGTTGATTCAAACTTTTGGTATCGGCTTCCTATAGGCCGAATTTTACTGCCGTTATAATCAGAAGTTAGTTTTGCGATTTGTCGGATTAAAAAAAGCGAGGGTACGATTATTCGTTCTAAGCTTCCTTATCTTTGTACGAATTTAACCTTAAATTGGCCTGCGACGAATAAATTGTACGTTGAACTTTCGAACAGAGCATTTCCATTATTATTATTATTTTGTTATTTATTTATTTACTTTTTTGTTTCATTTGTGTTTAACGCCACTTTTAGCAATTCTTCATGTAAATCGTGGCGTCCAGTTTTTATGAAGAGGAAGCCGGAGTACCCGGAGAAAACCCCCGACCTTCGGTAGGAAAACTGGCAATTCTTGTCAATTAAGATTGGAGTCTAGCGCTCCCTGCCTTCATTGAGACTCGAACCAGTATTGAGAGACCACGTGATCAATGGTAGATAAATACACATTACATACATTATGTGTAGGTACAACTTCTTGTATCACGTCGAGACAGTTGTGTACATTCGTATCACTACGAGACGCGCAGCGTCGAGTTGTGATGCGGAATGTATGCAACTGTCGAGACGTGATACAGGTAGTTGTACCTACACTTAAATGTATGTAATAAGTTTATCTAAAATTAAGAAGTATAAAAATGGTCGAACAAAACTGAATGTTAAAAATTTTAAATTTAACATTCAACGAAGCATTTGTTTATAAAGTATAGGCCTTAACGTCACGCGTATTATGACGTCATATCTCATTCATAGAATGAAAGTCATTTACCGAATCATTGGTTATACCATTCATTGTGACGTCAAGAAGTAGTTCCGACAAAAGTACATCTTGTATCACATATATAGATGATACAAGGTTTTGTATCACATAGGTTGTATCAATCGCTAATTTTCCAGATTTTGACGAAATACATAATTAATTTTAGATAAACTACCTTAACTGACTGATGGAAACCGGGTATCCTTTTCGTAGAAGACGCTGGTTTATTACTGTAATCTGTTGAAAAAGTTATGATGGACTTCGAACCACATTTTAACGGGCTTGTTCATATCCTTGTTTTGTCTTTTGTCAGGACTTGGAAATCATCACCAGTATCTCTATCATAAGGTGATTCGGAGAAGAAAATTAACCACCAATAGTGCATCAAACAACTGCAAACAACATACAAGTTTTTCTTATAGTTTTAATCTGACGCTGTGTATAGAGACATATATGTAACGTCAAAATTGAATATGGCAATACACGTTCATTCCACAAATTAAACCATGCCAACATCTTTAACAGTGCCACCATAATATCAATTAAAAATATAATTATGTTAAAAAAATCATACATTACTTTCGATTTTTTCTTTCGTGTTGAAGAGGACATTTACGTCAGTAATTACCAATGCACTTTGCAGGACCTTTAAAATTGGCAATAAATATATCATTTACTTCGTGACAAATAACATGTGTATGTACGTATGACTGAAGAACTAAATTAATTAAAATCCATTGTTATAATGCCTGAACTTCAATTCAATTTGTAGTTCAAGGTTTCAGTGATTGTCATACACTCTTTTTATTTACCTTTGCGTGTATTGTTTGTTTGTTTGATGGTGTTTAATGCCACAGTTTCAGCGTCCAGTTTTTATTTGGGAGAGGAAGCCGGAGTACCAGGAGAAAACCCCCGACCTGCCGTAGGAAAACCTTGTCAATTAAGATTGGAGTCGAGAACACCCTGCCTGCAGTGAGAATCGAACCCACAATCTCAGTGTTGACAAACCACGTGATCAATAGTAGACGAACTACCTTGACCACTCGGCCACCGAGGCCACCTTTTGCGTGTAGGCCAATAGACTAATTAAAAGCTATTTAAAGTTCAACAACTAGTTTTCCGTCATTATGTTCATCTTAGTTTTCATGGTTTATCTTAACCACAACAAACCAGCAGGGCTCAATTAGAAGTATGATAATCCACTGCCGTCTAACGTTGGTTTAGTCTTCATATCTGTTAAGTCAAAAGAAAGAGCAGAAAAAAAGTGGAAAATTATGTGATACCTTCTCTCTAATAGATCAATATATATACGGTATTAAAAAGTACACACAAGATATTGTAAAAACATTTGAGGTTTAAAAAACTGCCTGCAACATAGCGGCAAAAACAGAACTTGAAAAACTGCATTAAGAATCTTTTTTTAGAAAGACCCTTTCTAATCTAAATATTTCGTTTCTTGAGAAATAGTTCTATTTTAGGTGTATTTAATCTGTAAAAAAACGTATGAAAAATTTTGTTAATTTAAAAAGCTCAAACAATTTTATATTATAATAGATTGAATTAATTAAAAATAAACCCCTCATTAAAAGAGAGATATAAAGTCAATAAATGTCTACACACTGAGTGAATATATACATGGTATATTATGGTGCAAGGTTATTTGCAGAACTAGACCTTGATAGATCAGAATAAGAAGATTTTGATCTCCCATTTTTAAACTAACAAAAAAGTTTACATATTAAAAAAAACAATTAAATAATTTCTGAATACTATATAAATAAGATATAATCTAAATTAAATAATTTATATGCTGAATCTAAACTTTACTTATTTAGTAAACTGAGAACAGACAATTTAATAAATGAGAATAGTTTTATATATAGACAAATGATAACAAAACTAAGAGTGAGTGAACATACATTTAAGTATAGACCAAGGGAGGTATAATATTCCAAGATGTCAACGAATATGCTCTAAATGCCAAATTGTTGAAGATGAAACACATTTTATTTTACATTGTCAAATTAACACTCAACCAAGAGATATTTTGTTGTCAAAAATTTCTAATATAGACAATAGTTTTGCAACTTACATGTAAATACCGGTGAAAAAGTAAAATACATGTATATCATCTGTTCAAAATCAGAACATTTAACTTATGTTAGGACTTTATAAGGCGAACATTTGAAATGCGAAAATAGGGTCCACATCGGTTAAAATGTACTAGTTATATTAGAAATAATAAATATTGTACTTTGGGTATGTTTGTATGTATGTTTGTACATGTATGTATGTTTGTTCAATTCGACGCGACGTCAAAAGACGTCACAATATTAAACGATTTGAGTTTTGAAGTTTGAATTGAAATAAAAGTTAATAAATAAGACATAACGAAGGAACGAAATGGTAAAATATTTAATAAATTTTAATAGCATTTAATATTTTGTTAAAGGTTATTTTGTCCGTCTTACATTGCAAACTTGGAAGGATGTCTAGACCAAACATTTTTCCTCATGAAAATGACGGCTTGATAATCATGGCCTATAGCACCCACTTGAATCGAAAAACACAGGCTTTTGTCATATTAGAATTGCAGTAATTCATTCTAGGTATGATGTTGTACTCATTTATCACATGGGCTGAACTTTTGGATTCTTATTTTCTACTTCGCTGGGTAAAAACTGAGTGAATGTAAATGCCCAGCCCAATGCTCCCGTGAGGTGTTCTGAGTCTGTGTTCGCTCCATTATCACGGACCCAGAACCCCTGACTTGGGAGGATGGCACAGCCCATGTGTAAATGTGTACAACATCATACCCTTGATTAATTGAAAAAATGTGATGGACCATGCTGCCACTTTAAATTTGCGTTAGTAACCATCTTTTTGAAATCTGCTAAAAGCTTCTTTAACTCATGGAAAAGTATCCCTTGTCAATTCAACTGAAAAAAGCTCCAAAAGTTTATGTAAATATGCACCTCGCTAATATAAAACATCATAACTGAAACATTTCTCTTTATAAGCCGTGTTAATTATTATGTGTTTTCCAATGTTTAACTCGAAATAGATAACTGTTACCATATCTGAAAAATTGTAGATTCAAGCATCTGTATACAAGCTTCTGGTCATATGCATTTGGATGTTGATTCTCGAGTTTTCCTTTGTCTTGAATTTTGATTGTGGCTTATTTAAAAAAAAATTCTTTATTTGTATTCGATATTATGATAATCTATATTTGTCATCTTGTACTTGTTGGTCAAAATCTAAATATCGAAAAGTTGAGAGATCTGTTCCAGATATTGAAAACCCCGTCCGTAAATTAACAAAATTAGCAACAAATGTAAACGAAAGACTTGAGTGTTGGCCTATTTATCCAGTGCTACACTGAATTGCCATCCCCCCTTACACCCCCCTTTAAAAAAAAATTTAAAAAAAAGCAAAGTCAAGAAAATTAAAAAAAAAGAAAAAAAGAAAAAAACACATAACATCAAAAAAACTTACTCTTAAATAATATAAAAACAACGGCGGTGCAAACATTCCCATTTGGATTGCTATAATTCTATTATGTAATAAACATTGAATACACATAAATTTATTAGTCTATTATCAATTACTCATAGAAAACAAGCGCACGGGAATTTTTAAGTTTTCTTAAGTTAGTAAGTTTGTAACGTGCGGTTTTTAATATTTGGTCTGCATTATTATTATTGGACTTTTTAATTGTTTTTATTTGACACGTATAATCTGTCCTTTCAATCTAATTGAAATTAAATCTTTCACTTGCTCCCCCTTTTTGTTATTGGTCGCTGCGTTGTAAGCGATCATAGCAAAAAGGGGGAGCAGGTGAAAGATTTAATTTTACTAAGAATGCTGTCCTTTTTACGTCCCTGTGCATTTTTTGCTATTAGAGAATTATTATTATCAACATTACCTATATTTGTATACACATGTGAATAATATAGGAAATGTTGACAATAAAGTTTGTTTATTTGTTTGTTTTAATGATGTTTAACTCCACTTTCAGTAATTTTTCAGATATATATCACGGCGTCCCGTTTTTATTAGGACATGAAGCCCAAGCGAGGAAGCCGGAGTACAATGATAAAGATGTAACTCTCAAATAGCAAAACTTTTAAACTGACTTCTGCCAAGTCTGTACATTTTTTTCTTAACTCAACAAGAAAAAGCAACCGATCCCATAAAGTTAATGGTAAAAAATAGAACACAAATTATAATTTGCTTTTGCTGACTTACTGTATAGTACCTTGTTTTATATCTTAATAATAGTATAGATAATTAGGTAGATAACAAAAATATCGTTGCTAGGTGACTTCTGACAGTTTTATCATGCCTAGCTGAAAGTGCAAATAAAATCTAAAGATTAGTAATACTTACGTAATGTACTTGTTAGAAATTAAAAAAGAGATGAGATAGGTATGATATAAGATAGGTGGCATGATTTTTGTATACTCGCTTTGTTGAAAATGTTTAATTAAGTTTTAATATTTATAACAAATAAACAAATATTTTGGCCTTTCGGTAACAACTTGCATGTATGCGTTTCACGCAACTTTAGACATTTTCCAGCCCTCATTCCGTCACAGTACTCTGTTTTATTGTAAGACAAAACCCAGAGTATAGTGCATTGTGAAAGGATATTTGGACCAATCTAAACTTGGTTCTAACAAACAGGGTTACCAATAATTATTCGAATACTTGTACGAGTTAACGCAACTTTTAGCATTGCCCAGCATTGTGTCACAGCATCCTTTTTTGAATGCATGGCGCAAGCCAAAGCATGCAGTTCGGGAAGATATTTGATTGATTGATTGATTGATTGATTGATTGATTGATGAATGGTGTTTAACTCCCCGAGCAGCAATATTTCAGATATATTCAGGCGATGAACATGAAATGGATGATAAAATGAACATGAAATGATGATGAATGAAAATGGGAAGGGACACAAGGAAAAATAGGGGTAACGGATTTTAGATTGCCACTGGCAAATGGGAGGATGGATATGGTCGGGCAATTTAGCCTCCTGTAGCGGGATCGAAATCCCTACTCATAGCGAATACTACAGCAGCGTTCTTTAACGTGCGAGGAACGTGGCATTTTTCCCAACACGGTGCACTAATATGGTCTGCGGTCAGGTTGGAGGATATTTGAACCAACCAAAATTTTGTTGTGAAAAAAAAACACTGCTACAGTTACTAATCATAATTAACATGAATCCTTTGTGATCCTTGTTCTTTTTGAAGAATAAACAAAACTACGAGTATGTAGTTCTAAATTAAAATGACTTGGACAATATTGCATGATAGATCACGTGTGCATGTTAAACTCTACAACTAGACCGATAAAGCGCAGTAAAACCCCGCCTTAATTTTGTCAAATTTTATATTGATTTTCATTGCAAAAGGATACCACGAGCTTCAAATATCAGCTTTTTATTGGATTGGTCGAATATCGGTATCAGCCTTATAATCACCGCCCTCTTTATTCCCAATTATTAATGGGTGGAATCTGGACATTCATGTTACAAGTAATTTATAGCACCGCCTTTCTCGTTAGACAAATTACACTTTCTCTCTTACGCTGTCGCGTTCGAAAGTGTATTTGTTTAACTCATAAGATTGTGTTATAACAAAGACTACACAATTATGCGCCATGAAAAATGCGCGCGTCTTGCGTAATAAATTGTATAACCATGGTATCTTTGGTGACATTATATTTGCGACAACTGGGTTGGTGTCTACGCTGGTGGACTGTTACCTCCGAGGATATCATTAGTCCGTAGTCACATTTTGGTGCCTACAAGAATATCATTGATTCTTTCAGTGATATTATCATTGTCTTAATTTGCAGTCCTTCAGTTTCGAAAAATGATTTAAATTCTAACGCTTTCACTGTTTGTTATGTGCAGGATTTGGAATTTTGAAAAAACAAGCTCTAAAACATCTAAATATTTTTGGGTTCGAGTTATATTGATAAGTCTTGATTAGCCGAAACTTGGTATTTCTGATATTTGTTTAATTTAACCAGAAACCTAGAAATGAAATTATATTGTTTGTTGTTCAATACTATTCAATGCCGTTACATCAAAAATAAAATATCAAATTATGTACTTTATTTCTGTTTTCCAATATAACTTTACATGCACTGCTTAAACCGGGACATACTTACCATGCATGCAGAAGAAAACCTATTAAGTCTGTATGATACGAGAGTTGTCTTGCTTAACACATTTAGCTCTCCATTTTAATGCCTCTATTAGGGGTGTTGTTAATTCATGGACTCGGGATTTGAAACAAATTGCTGGTCGTTTACTTTTTTGTAAATCATAGGTAATCATTGCAGATTAATCTGTTTAATGTCATTTAAAGTATTATGATAAAAATTATTCCATGTTCTTTTTGCCCCAATTTATTCTAATAATTATGTTCAGTGTAAGCAGAACTATGATGGGTTAAATAAAACCTGGTCTTTTATGTCAACTTCTTATCCAGATGTATCAAGGCTGAGAAAGAGGTTTATTACATATTCTTCTGATGCAGCTGAAAATATCCATTTGAAAGAAGTTCACCTGTTTACTGCATACAATTTTTAAACATTGTTTGGCCGAGTGCCTTTCAACAAATCTCGCACACTACAGTTTTGGAAGCAAGGGGTTTGGCATGCCATAAAACCTGGATTAACCCACCATTTCTTTTGAAATGCCTGTACCAAGTCAGGATCACTATATTTTTGGTTGTTAGTTCTGGAGTTTGCAGGTTTCTCGCACTTTGATTTGTGGATTGTCTTTTTTAACAGTTTCCTACGTGTCCTGAATTTTATTACCTTCATTAGTTCAGGATATATATTAAAGGTACAAATTGATTATACAGAATTGAGATCTTATGTACAACAAACCAGTTCATTTTGTATGCTGGCAAACAAGTCCAGTAAACAAAAGCAGCAAAATGGTGGTTTAAACCTCTCCAGACCAAAAATGCATAAAACTGGGTTATTTCTGGAACTGTCGAAAGGAATACAGTTAATAAAATTATATTAAAAATTTATATTTTTTATTATATTCCCTGGTTTTTCTACATACTTCCCACATCATAAATATATTACAAAAATGTGTTAAAATTGCATTTTCAAACACACACAAAATAAAAATACATCTAAAATAACATAGGATTTACATACATACAAATATACGACAACGGCACAAGTAGGATCAGTTTAATATATTGAGAAAAACATCTCTCAAGTTAAAATCAAGGAATATAAGACATATTAAAAACTACGAACATTTGACACATGATGACAAACCATGAAATGCAAATATCGGTGCAGCTGTGTACCAACACGCACATATATACATGCACTATTTACATGGAATGTTATTTTTACTTATATCCATGGTTCGAGATCGTTACGGTCACAAACTAATACAATGCTTATTAAAATATTGCACAGTCTCAATTTAAAGCAGTAATCTTTCTTGAACTAGAAGCTAAAGCCTCAGTTCCCAATTGTTTATGTTAAATGTTAACATTTGAATGAATGTTAAAATACATTCATTTTTTCCATTTTATATATTTAAACAGTACAATTGTAATTCATTCATGCATAATTATAACTCGTTATATAAATTATCACAGTTTGATCACAACTTTAAACAGTCTCTCTTTCTTACAATTATTCTTTTTTAGCAATTAACATTCTTTTATCAAACATTTGAACCAAGGTTAAAAAAAAAACCACATTAATGATGATGTATGATATAAGAGAATTGCAAATTCATGAGAATTCTTAAATAAATGCTTTTGATAAAACACACATATGAATAGTAGACATGATAAAAAACAAAATGATACCTATTTTAAAAATAGCATATTATATACACTACTAGACAGAATGACACTAAATGCAATTGTTTTCCCTATCAAAGGTAGCCACTAAAAAAATGTTTCAAAATAAAAGTATAGAATTTCCATAAAAACAGTTACTTTTGATTGTAATAAGAATCTAGTTGAAATGCATATAAAAAACAAATGAGATTTCCAAGACAACATTAAACTCATATTTTCCCTGAGATCATAGCATAGTGTCCACTCTCTTTTCCAAATTATGCAATTCCTCCATGATTTCTGGTGGCAGGTCTTCAGAAACCTGTTCCTGAAAGTATTTCTGCACATCGTGGACCTCTTGTTGCCACAAATCTTTTGGTAAACTAAACAAGCCTTCCATATCAACATCTTCCTTGAGTCCTTTAAGGTTAATGGAACCAGGGGTTGGAATCATACCTACGGCAGACTTTTGTGCACAATTTTCTCCATCTAATCTGCGGAAAACCCAGTCAAGAACACGCGAGTTTTCTCCAAATCCTGGCCACATAAAATTTCCTTGGTCATCTTTCCTGAACCAATTTACATGATATATCTTGGGAAGTTTAAGTCCAGGTTTCTCCTGAAAACTCAACCAATGCTTGAGATAGTGTCCAAAGTTATAGCCGAAGAAAGGTCTCATTGCAAATGGATCATGCATTATTACTTTCCCTGAAATATAAATATTGGTAGTTCATGAAACAGTCAAAATAACTGGTTGTAACTGTCTAGTTACAGGAAATACTGTTTGTTTGTTTGAATATTATTGTTTAATGCCAATTTTAGCTATATCATGGTGTCCAGATTATATTGGGCTAGGAAGCCGGAGTACCCTGAGAAAACCTTAACCCGCCATAGCAAAACTGGCAATCCTTGTCAATAAAGATGAGTCAAATACAACCTGCCAGCAGTGAGACTCGATCTCACAACCTCAGTGTTGACAGACCACACGATCAATACTAGATAACCAACTACATTAACCACTCTGCCACAGAGGCACACATGTACACTTCTTCCTATTTTGATAGTTTTACTTTTTATACATTACGGTTGAAATATGTTTTGCGACATAACGAATGTCAATCTTTAATATGATGAATAACTATTTATTCCACTAACATTAAATGTTGGTTGTGGATCATCTCACAAACAAAGCATACCTTGATGTTCTGCAGCCGCTGTGGCCTCGGACCTCATGGAGGCTCCCATGAACACTCCATGCTGCCAATTAAATGCTTCATAAATCAAAGGAACTCCAAGTGGACGTCTGCCTCCAAAGATAATAGCTTCTATAGGAACACCTTCTGGACTCTCCCATTCAGGATCCATTATCGGACACTGGCCAGCGGGCGTACAAAATCTGGAAAATAAATATTTTGTTAATTATTCTGGAAAATCATTTCTGAATATTGAAATACAAAATTAAAGCAGGGATAAATAACAAGAAACTCCTTCCACACATAAAATTGTTACTTTCTGTTTGTCACAGGTCTCCTTGCATTGATTATGATAACTGACCTTGTCTATACAACATGAACATGGATACTGGCATTCTCATTTGTTAACCAAACATCATGACATTTGTTAATTATTATTGAAATGACAATTTTACAGCTGACAGAATCAGTTTGTCCCCCTTTCAAAAACCTTTGAATTCTATAATGGTTTTCCGTCATTCAAACTAAATGTATCTGCTAAAATGTCTTGTATCTTCATCCTTTCCTATCAGGGCTCACCACACTGGGCGAAGTGGGCGACAAAGTCGCCCTACTAGGACCTGAAGTCGTCCTGTCATTTCCCTCAAGTCGCCCGATGGTTCACATAAGATACTTGTAAATCTGGTCCAAATACTTCACCCTGACTACCAATTTATCAGTAAATGTGTAATTCCAATAACAAACGGCAAACAATATGCGTATTTAACATATTTTCAAATGATTTACCTCTTTCAAATGTATTACGTATACGCGCCATTTGTTTATTTACCGGATGTGACTAATTACCGGAAGTGAACAACAAAGAAAAGTAATGAAAAATCGTAATATTTTTGATAAACAAACACTTTTAATTGGTTTCAAACTTCAGTTCTTTTAAAGAGTATTGTACTTTAACAAGTATTTGAGCTTCATGATCACTTGAAAGAATAAAGATGTATAGTAATTATTGACATCATGATAAGTTCTGTAGATAGGTGTCCCATGAAGCAATTTGGATCAGTACAACTTTGATTAATGATAAAGGTAATGTGCTGTTTGATATTGCATACCATGAATAATAATGAAAAAGAAAGAAAAAAAGTGAATCTAAGTGTGTTATGGTTTTAAAACACAAGAGAAATAATCCTGGAAATTGATGTAAATAATGAAAAATGTATGTAACTACTGCGAAATTAATTATTTGTACGGCCCCCTGACTTCTCCCTAGTGTCTCCTGAAGTCTCCCTATCAGGGCCTGACTTCTCCCTACTTTTTTAGAGTGTGGTGACCCCTGCCTATATTTACCTAGAATTGGGATGAGCAGCAGGTTTTCCACTATCTTTAGTCCAGTTTTGCATATTTAACCAGGATGTGATTGGCTTGCTCAGGTCTCGCTCTTTCTCCAAACCTTCCCAGAAGACATCTCCATCCTCCGTCTCTGCTACATTTGTGTATATGGTATTTTTTGTTATTGTTTTCATAGCGTTTGGATTTGTTTTCATTGACGTACCTGAAAAAGGATACATATTCTTTATGAATCTGTTGATAAAATTTTGTTACTTATTAGCAGAATGACCATCTAAAGCAAGTTTTAATTAAGTTAATTTTTTTCAATGTTATAAAACTCTAATAAAATTGTAATGCAATTAAAAGACTACTGAAAATTTAAAGGATTTTAATGGCAAATAATTAATTAACTGAGAGTCAAACAAACAGAAAAATTAATACTTTGATGATAATTATTTGAATTAGCAAAATTGTTTAAGAAAAAACTTGTTGGGACATGAATATATCCTTATTTTACCATGTTTTGGCCCTTTATGTCTAATATTTTAACAATGTTACCTTTGAGTTGCAGGACATGTCGGCCATTTAGGACACAAATTTGATTGTGACGTCATAAAAAATATGTGAAAAATCTTACAAAGACGTCACCATAAAGAGCATTGATTATTTATGTCGTTGATTAGAAATATATACTCCATTTACATCGGGTGTGGTCTCCAAGCATTTAGTCTGAGAGTTTTAGGCATGTCATATTAGAATGAGAGATAACATACCTGGTGCTACACCAAAGAACCCTGCTTCAGGATTTATGGCCCTAAGTTGACCATTCTTATCAAACTTCATCCAAGCTATATCATCTCCCACACATGTGACCTTGTATCCTGGTAACGTAGGGTTCATCATGGCCAAGTTAGTCTTACCGCAGGCACTGGGGAAAGCTGCGGCAATGTATTTTTTCTTTCCTTCAGAGTTCTCCAAGCCTAAAATCTGCAAATAATGATAAATCTTTATGAATGAGATTAAACTAAATATGTGCCAGTTTTAAAAATATTTTTTTGTTTTGCAATAATTATACAAGTCCTCATCTCATTATTTGATATACATTACATCTTAGGTGTCTTTCCCTTTGCCTAATGGGCGGCCTACCTACGTTCACGGACTCTTTTCATAAAAAACGGTTAACATTAATGCTCATGAATGTGCTTTATTTTAATACTTGCTAGTCACATAAGTATATGTCCACCATAGATAGGACCAGAAGTATTGCCCAAACAGTGGGCAAAGTTTCATTGTGAATGGGTGTAAAAGAAAAAATCAATTGATGTGTGAAAAAGAATATAACATGCATATCGCCTTTGACCTTTAATAGATATTTCTAATAAGCATGCAGCATTTTAATTTTTCCTACATGCAATCATTAGAAGCATGAACTACCCACTTTGAGTACATAAACATCTCCAATTTATGTATACTTTTCTTATATATGTTTTGTATGTATGGAGATTCTGTTGTGTATGTATTGCTAACCCCAAAAGGGTTTTATATGCAATAAAAATTATATATTAATATATTTACCAGCATATGTTCAGCAAACCATCCTTCTCTCTTCGCCAAGATGGAGCCAAGTCTTAACGCAAAACATTTCTTTCCTAACAACGAGTTTCCACCATAACCACTGCCATAAGAACAAATCTCGTTTCTGGCGGGGATGTGAGATATAATGGTGTCTTTAGGATTACACGGCCAATTGTTGTTTAATGGTTCTGTAAACAAATATTAACAATTATATGATTGAAGTGTACACCAAATCACAATTGTATTGCAAAAGCTATTTGACAAATAACAACATTCACATAAAATTACATGTTGAGGATGTTAAACATTATCCTATTTTTTGTTTCATAGCTGAATGATCCCTGTTCAAGGTTCAACAATAATACTTGTTTTTGGCAGGACTAGTAAATCTATTAAAAAGTGGACATAATTCATGCATTAACTACTAACTACCAAGCACTATCTAAATAGTGGACTGAAACAATATAAGCTCAAAGTACATCAATTTTCAAAAAGCATGACGCATCTACACACACTAGAATATCTGGAGAATTATTGCTAACAGTTCTTTATTATTGCAAACAGCCCTTTTTTCAGTAAGCATAGGCGACTCATGAATTAAATGCTGGTACCTTTAAGTGGCAGTGGCTTTCCTACTGAGTGCAGACATTTGATAAATTCTCCATCTCCGAGGCTTTTAAGAACATCTGATCCCATCCTGGTCATTACCCTCATACTGGCTACAACATATGGCGAGTCCGTCAACTCAATACCAATCTTAGCCAATGGTGAACCAACAGGACCCATACTAAATGGTATAACGTACATCGTACGACCTGAAATGAAACAAGATACCTTTGAAATTCAATCTTAGCATTTGAAAGTAGTAACTTAAACCTGTTTTCATGCCTATTTCAATATATGTACAAATATTTGGGTTGGAGTACTGCTTCAAGTTAATGCTCATAAAAATTTCAAGGAAAAAACAAGACTTGTTATATTGAAAGGTTTCCTCAAATGTAAATCTCACTGATTCAAGTTCATACAAGCAGATATATTATTTTTTTTTACTTAAGGATTAACTGCAAAAAATATTTTCTCCATCGAGGGATAACAAAATTTCCGTTTTGCACATTGTATAATCCGCGTAGCAGATTATATTAAATGTGCACAACGGAAATTTTGTTATCCCTCGATGGAGAAAATATTTTTTGTAGTTAATACTTATAAATAAATTCAAACAATAGAATAAACTCAACAATTTTATTTTTGTAAATGGACATTTTTGAAAAAAGATATAAACACAAAAACTGTTAGTTTCCAGTGGAGTGATATATGACGTCAAATAGCATGTGTCTCCATGACGATCAAATTTGTTTTCCATCCTCTGATAGAAAATATTTTCCAGCCAATCAAAAGTCAGTATTCTCGCAAAATTTATTTATATGAAATTAATGAATTTGTCACTAACATGACTTGCAAAGTTTCAGAAATGTTATAAAAAAGGCAATGTATATGAAAGGTAATAATTTACCTTTCATACACCCAGGAAATCTCATATTTAATTCAGTTTCCAGGTCCTCAGGGGACATCCAGTATCCAAGTTGTCCTTTGACACCATTTTTGGGAATGGGAATCGTATCTCGCATGTTTTCTGTTGAAATAAATGTTTTACTTTCCACTCGAGCAACATCGGCAGGATCAGTTCTAGCTAACCAACTACAATGTAAAATAAATGAAAGTAGCCACAGGATCTGTAATACCTGAAAACAAATAGTAGAAATAACATTACTGTATGATGCACAATAATGATAACAGACATAGGAAATTATAGTAATGTTAAACTTTGTACATGTACATGTATTTCACATTATATATACTTGACCTGTTCAAGATTACAGGGTGGGGATACAGGATTTTCGATTAGGGGAGGGGGGGTGCAAAAAGGGGATATCTGAAAAGGAAGGCCACAAACAAGGTTTTTATAGTGTTCAGTAACCTTTATTTGTTACACTCATATACAACAGATATCATCATAAACAAATTAGTACTGTTAATGCATTAATTTATGGCGAGGACAAGCAGAGATTACATTTTTTCCCTCCTTGTTCTCTTTTTTTTTCCTTTCCCTTTTTTAAAAGGGGGGGTGTATGCCCCTACACACCCCCTGCTGGATCCGCCACTGGATTATATACATGTACATGTAAACTTTCTACTGACAGACACAAAAAAATTTATATTAGACTAAATAAATAAAGTTTTAGTCAAGTCACTTCACTCACCAGTTGTCTAACTTTGTGAGCGGTTTTATCATTCCATCTCTCTGTAAGATGTACAACAACAGTTCATTCTCCTTGTCTGATCCGTCACATATGTGTACAGTAGAGGGTTTACATAATTTGACGTTCTCCTCTACGTAGGTTCGGACTTTATTCGGAAGCTTGTTCCAATTTCCATACAGAATGTTGGCAGCGGACGCAGCACCATTTTGCCTCGATAAACAAACTGGTTTGACGGCATCTTTTATGAATTGACTAGCAAATGAGGAGCTGGAGTAAACAAAAATAAAGATTTATTACAAGTACAGTAGAATCTAACTGGGTGGCAGGGTGGATAATTTCACTGGGTGGCAGGGTAGATAGACTGGGCATAACGATTTGCCCACCCTGTGCTCATGTCAACTTTTGATGGTGAAAATATTTAATAGCACTTTATTCATCTAAGATTTTGAATAAATGGTATGTGCAGGGACCATGTTTTCTGCATCCTCCTGCAGCAAATGCTAAAAAACAGTTAATTAACGCCATTTTCACAGTAAAGGTGAAAAAAGCATTTCACTTTAGGCAAAAATTGAAGTAAGTTATATCTTAAAAAGAACAACAACATCACACAACATTATATTTGAGGAAATAAAATCTAAAATATCATGAAGTATCCTCACCTATTTAATTTGCTACCACATGTTATTCGGGGCGAACCAATACTTGTTGCGGACACTACAATAAGCTTTGTTATGTACTTAGTAAACAGCAGTTTAATACTATAAATCATACTTTTATACTTATTTTTACTCTATAACTTGGCATTCTTCATTTCTGAAACACGTATGTCATGTATGCTTCCATATTTATTATTTTTTTTATAAATTTGTGTGTAGGAAGGTTTGAAAAAAAAAACCTATATAGTCTCAATTGTTTTCTTTTTTAAAATCTGACCAAAATAACAGCAAAAATACTTTTTATGTCATCAGATATGATTTTGCAACAAGTTTATACTTTGACTTTACAAATAACACCATCGAAAAAATATTTTTGACCCATTTTATTGGACAATAAAATATGTTGCGGACACTACAATTTATGTTCTAAATACAAATGTGTTTTTACTGCAGACTGTGATGCAGATTATAAGTAAACATATATTTTTTATGTATTGTATCAAAAATATATACATGGAACAGAAGTATATTTTAACCAATACCGAACAATTTTAGTATACAATCCCAAACTAATGATTATTTCAGATCTAGTGGTATGTAATAAAAGTTTTGAATAAACAGATGGATATACTTCACTTAAACATTTGACTGATTATTAATACATCCATATAGATTATTAAATTTAAAAAAAAAGTTATAGTAGTTTTGCTTCATGAAAAATTACATATAAACTGATTAGCTGAAGTGTTGCGGACACTACATAAATCTACAAATGACTTATTCTAAAGTTATCAAGTAATGTATCTTATAGTACCATATTTTGCTCTTTTCTAATATTTAAGAAAATTTTTACTTTTATAAATTTCTGAGATAGATATTGAAACAAGTGAAACACAAAAATACTTTTAAATGTTAGTTTAACGGATAGCACCCCAATTATAAAAAAGACTGATGTCATGATTAATATTAACAATTTGGACTTGGTTAAGCTCTCTTAAATTTGATTTTTATATTTGTTAGTAACAATTGAACAGTAAAAACCTACTGAAATCAAAGTTTTAGTTCTTTATTATAAAAAACTTCATTGGGGACACTTTCTATAAACACTGTTTTCACGTAATGGGGACAAATCAATCTTGTTAATGTTATAAGGAATACAACATCAAGATAAAAGTATTTGATTAGATTTGAAAAAGGAATACCTTCAGTTTGGTAAAAAAATGATATATGTTTACATATGAAAGAAAAAAAAGTATGAGATCAGAATACATGTATATGAAAAAGCATATTTAAGCATGTTTGTTATCGTTATATTTTTTTATTAAAAAAAATATAGTGTTATGGGGTAAGTTTTTTTAACCAAAAATAATTGCAATTAATGATATTTGAATACATGTTAAATGGACGTCTTCTTTATTTTGCAGTTTGCAGAATAAAATTTAATTGAGTATTAAAGAAATAGCAGAACATTATTTACAAGTAGCACTATCTTAACCTTTTTAGTACTTTTTTTACAAGCTTGGTCATGAATATATCTTAAAATTACTTTTTAATGTTATATAGTTATGTATCCAACAGTCAATATTTTTCTGTTTTCTAATCTTAAAAAAATGTTTATAATACAATACAAAGGTAAATAATGAAACAGGCAAAAGTAAGACTACTTTTGAATGTTAATATATTATGGATAGTACCTCAATAAGACTGATGTCATAATTATTAACAAATTTAATTAGGTTAAGCTACCTATTCTGATTTTTGTAATTAAAAAAAAATTAAACAGCAAAAACCTATTACTTGTTATTATAATTGGGTCATTTTTATACAAGTGACGAACAATTATGTCCATATACATGTACTGTAGTTTAAGGCAACATTTTGTCATTTTAACTACCTGAAAAAGTAAGGTGTCAAAGGAAGGAAAATTTGTTAAAACTGTAGTGTCCGCAACAAACTGAGAATCCATATAATGCAATAATAAACAGCATTTATAACCATTTTGTTTTTAATTTTAACAAAAAATAACTAGAGGCTCCCAGGAGCCTGTAATCGCTCACCTGGAATCCAAATGACTTAAACTATATTAAAATTTTTGAAATTAACAGTTTCAGTCTAGTTGTTATAGCTTTTAAGTTACTGTGCAAAAACTAAACATTTCTTCAAAAAATTTGTTAAATACAATAACTCCTATAAGGTGCCATCCACAATTTCTGAAAATTAAATGGTTTTTAGGCATTGTCCTTTAGGGTACTTTAGAAATTTACAGTTTTACTCTACTAATAGGTGTGTTATAGACTAATTTATAATTAAAAAACTGTTCATATGTCCAAATTCATAATGAAAGGGCAATAACTCCTATAAAGAGTCATCTTGCAATTTTTGGACTAAGCAATCATTTGTAGGGCTTCTATTGCTGATCATTTGTGCAATTTACAGTTTTAATCTAGCTACTATAGTTTTCAAGTTACAGGACAAAAATGGAAAATTTCTTAACAAAATTGTCATTTAAGGGCAATAACCCCTATAAGGAGTCATCTGACAATTTCAGACCAATTAAATGAATTGTAGGGCTTTTTTGCTGATCATTTTTGCAATTTATTATTTCACTCTAGCTGCTATGGTTTTTAAGTTACAGGACAAAAACGGAAAATTTCATAAAAAATTGCAATTTAAGGGCAATAACTCCTATAAGGAGTCATCTGACAATTTCAGACCAATCAAGTGAATTGTAGGGTCTTTATTGCTGATCATTTGTGCAATTTACAGTTTCAATCTAGCTGCTATAGTTTTCAAGTTACAGGACAAAAACAGAAAATTTCATAAAAAATTGCCATTTAAGGGCAATAACTCCTATAAGGAGTCATCTGACAATTTCAGACTAATACAGTGAATTGTAGGGCTTGTATTGTTGATCATTTTTGCTATTTACAGTTTTACTCTAGCTGTTATAGTTTTAAAGTTACAGGACAAAAACGGAAAATTTCATAAAAAATTACCATTTAAGGGCAATAACTCATATAAGGAGTCATCTGACAATTTCAGACCAATCAAGTGAATTGTAGGGTCTTTATTGCTGATCATTTGTGCAATTTACAGTTTCAATCTAGCTGCTATAGTTTTCAAGTTACAGGACAAAAACGGAAAATTTCATAAAAAATTGCCATTTAAGGGCAATAACTCCTATAAGGAGTCATCTGACAATTTCAGACTAATATAGTGAATTGTAGGGCTTGTATTGTTGATCATTTTTGCTATTTACAGTTTTACTCTAGCTGTTATAGTTTTAAAGTTACAGGACAAAAACGGAAAATTTCATAAAAAATTACCATTTAAGGGCAATAACTCATATAAAGAGTCATCTGACAATTTCAGACCAATCAAGTGAATTGTAGGGCTTTTATTGCTGATCATTTTTGCCATTTACAGTTTCACTCTACCTCGTATATTTTTCAGGTTATATTGTAAATACCAAAAATTTTGTCAAAAATCGTCAAAAAAGGGCAATAACTCCTACAAGAAGCCAATACACAACTTCGCACTAATAGCAACTATTGTAGAACTTAATGTGCTGATCAATTTGAAGTAACGGTTTTCTCTATAGCTATTATAGTTTTTTAGATAATGATCAAAAACCTGTGTTGACCCCCATTTTCTATTTTTAGTAACAGCGGCCATATTTGTCTGTTGATCAACACCCTGGGTACAAACTTGAAACTAGGAACCCTAAGGATGATTGTGGCCAAGTTTGAAAAAAATTGGCCCAGTGGTTTCAGAGGAGAAGATTTTTGAAAAAGTTTACGACGGACGACGGACGACAGACGACGGACGACGGACGCCAAGTGATAGCAATAGCTCACATGGACCTTCGGTCCAGGTGAGCTAACAAAGGGCTATGAAAATATTTTAGTTTTGTTCCCACTTTCAATATCATTTTTCCATTTAGAGCATGTCAGATGAACATTTGACACATCTATGTTAAATACATTTTAGACAATGCATTATTTTGATTATATGTACATCAAAATTTAAGTTTAGTACTTTTTGAACATGTAAATTTTGGCAATATTTAGATCTCTTAAAAAAATCTTAATTATTGCTATTTTTTTTCAACAACTTGAAACCGTGTTGCGGACACTACAGTGTTGCGGACACTACAGAATGGCATTAAATATTGAAGCATACAGAGGCAGCAATAGAAACTGACAATTGTTTGGTACTATTATCTAAGCTGGCTCAGAAACTGACCAGAAAAATTATTTTCTGATAATCTGTTGTTCTTTTTCTTTAAATATTGAAACGTTGCGGACACTACAGCAATTCGTGGAAAATGTTAAACCTAAGATGGAGATTGAACAAAAATTAAAGTTTAACATTTATTAAGTTTCATGATTTTTTTTCCATAGACAACAAATCAAAGGCTGACTTTAAAGCATATTCCTGACTTATTTTGTCAAGGTTAACAGTTTTTATCCATCATTAATGACCAAGCTTGTAAAAAGTACTAAAAAGCATAACACAGTGCTGCTTTTGCGTTATTTTCTGCCATTTCTTTAATATTCAACTAAATTTCATTCTGAAAACTGCAAAAGAAAAAAGAATAAATTAATTATTTTAACAAGTTTTTAAACATCATTAATTGAATTTATTTATATAAGAAAATCTTATTCTAAAACCCTGTATTTTTCAAATGAAAAAATGTAACGATGAAAAATGTACTTTTGTCATACATTCTGGTTACATACTTTTTTCCCTTTCGCATGTACACATGTGGCATATCATTTTTTATCAAACGTAAATTATTCCCTTTTCAAATCTAATCAAATTCTTTCATTCTAATGTTGTAAAGTTAAAGTTTCAACCTTATAACATCATTAATAATGATTTTACACCATTACTGTGAAAAAGGCGTCTACTTGTCTAAAAAGCTACTTGCTTATTCCTAATTAGTCTTAAATTAAGTACCGGTACTTTACTTCTCAAGTCAAGGAAAAAGATGAAAAACATAAAAACATTCCTGCAGCTGTATAAATGTTAAGTGGTAGGAGCTTTCTTGCTTCCTAAACAAAGATAAAAAAATATGTCATCTTTTTCACATTAATTACTAAAAATTTTCAATTAAAGTCTTGAATTACAAGATACTAGTTTATGACCCAAGGCATGTTGACTGTCCAATATAAAGTCATAGACACAATTTATAGTGAACCTGGTATCTTATGATAACAGTTCAGTGTGTAATCTTATCTATTTGAATAACATGATTAAAATGATCAGGATGTAAAATGATGATCAAGTTTAGTCCATTGTAGTAAGAAGCCTATCGGTCATCGTTCCCATTAAATACATGTACTCAGTACACGTACTTTAGTGGAGATTATCTACAAATTTTAGAGTTTTTTTTCAAAAATGATGTAAAAATTAAACTTCAGGTCAAATACTTGTATTAATTACGGAAAACTATAACCATACACATTTCTTTGCACGTACACTACAAATGAAAGAATAATTTAACTAATACTATACATTTATTTCATCCGATTTTAATCACAGGAATTATATTAAAGCTTTCAGATAATAAGATTAAATAAATTATGAAAGGTTTTAATTAAAAAAAATAAGTTTTTTAATGATACTACTATTAAAGAGTAAATAATTTATACATGTACACTATTTAAATCTGGTTAGTACAGGATGAACACAAGTCACGGTTCTATGGCTCCTTAAGTAAAAGCTGAAAGGCAAGTTATTGGTTCAAGGTGGTATGCAATATCCCGATACTATCTAACAATATATATTGGCAAATGAAAATAATAAAACGTCATTTTTACTGTGTCTATAGTACGTGCTACAAATTGATTACGTTTCAACAGAAGTAACACAATCATCAACCAGCTGTTCTATGCAAAACGACAAAAAACACTTCTGTAATAATTATATCTAATGTCAGTAATGACGACAAGTATAAATGTAAAGATAAGTGCCCAGTACTATAAAATATTTTTCGTTAACTACGCAAATTTGTAAATTGCCGGTCAACAGCTGATTGTAATGGCACCATGACAATGAACATGTGAAAAATTTGTCAATGAACAATGTCCCCTAAAATAGAGGCAATATAAACATGAAAAAACAAATGTCAAAGTAAAATTTTAAAAACTATTTATAAAACAAACAATCCTTAATATGCACAAATAAAAATAAATACCTAAAAATTTTAGAAAGTCGAAACATTTTGTGAAATTAGCCGGTTATCCTAAAGAAAGTCCTTCCATAGACAGCCAAATGGCGCAATGCGACAAGACACGTCACAATCCAGCGGAAGTATATTGTGTACGTGATTAAATTCGTTCAAAAGATCCCTTTAAAATATCAATAATAAACTCAACAGACAAAATAATTGCGGTATATGAAACCCGATTCGAAAAAAAATGTGGAATATTTGAGTTTTATTTTAACTGCGCACTATATTGTGGGGGTGTGTGCAAATACTGCAATTTGATTGGTCGTGATAAAAAACAACATGACTGGAAAACTTCTTTGCTTTGGGGTTCACTAGGGATCAAAAACTAATAGGAAAATACTATTAAAAAAAACATTGAAATTCCGATTTACGAGTTCACTGTATCTGAAATTTTTAAGCAACAATAGACAATTTTTTTATTTGTGTGGTTGCGGTCCATGTTAAGAAAAAACTGCTATGCGATTTGTATTTTTTCACGAAAAAGTTATTTGTGTATATTAAAGTTACAAGTTTGGTAATTCTACTATCCCGTAAAACAGATTAATCTTTATCGAAAATTAGAGAGGGTGATCAAATGTATTTAATGACTTGATAATTTCATGGTTCTAGAGGAAAAAAGGAAACCCTTTAAAATATTCCACTTCAATTACAAAAATTATCAACTTGCACAAGAAATCGCTTTCTTTGCAAGGTTGTTACCTATAGCTAGGGTTCATCATAGTTAAACATATTCAAAACAGTAGATTATTTATTTAAACGAAAAAGAAACAGACAAAATACGATTTAGCGTGCTTTTTGTGTTTTACAATTTTTTGTTATACTCTCAACACTCCGTAATGCAATTATCGAAAAAATAGGCTGATAGTGACAATTAGTAGTAATTACTTAAAAACAATGATTGTGGTGGAAAAATAGTAAACATTTCCATTCCAATTACAATAAAATGCCATAAGATACCATGGTCACTAGAATTGACTGCGCTAGACGCGCGTTTCGTCTAGTCAAGACTCGTCATAAATTTATGTATTTGCAACAAAAAAAAATGTTTATTTTATTTTAAGGTCGTTATGGAACTTTCTCACAAGTAAAAATATTTAAAATAGTTGATTATTAGTATTTTAACGAAAAAGGAAAAAAAATGTGGCTTTCAGAACTTTTCACGAGTTCACACAATTCTGTGTCATACACCCACACCCCGTAAAAGAAATCTTCATAACAAAATGGAAAGTGATCGTTTGTAGTAAAATCAGAGAGACCACACCATTAAACCATTTTTTGTGTGTTACGGACAGACTAATTGTGAACCAACCAGTCCAAACTTAAAAGGCGAGTTCTTAATCAACATGATCAAGCAGATATTTTAAAAGGTATATACTGTATGTTCCAAGTAATACAGACTTTAAAAAACCCTACATAACTGGACATATTTTATTATCCTCAATAGAAGTGCATACTCTATTATCCAGCCATCTTAGAGATGCACGTTTAAATGTTTCATATGACTAATTTAAGTCGTGTATTAACTATATCAATATAAAATAAAATATTTCTCTTCTAATGAACATAAACATTTTTTTTTTAATTTATTTAAAGCACACAGTAAACCATATTGGTTATAGCTTTACAAACAATGTAATAAAAGATAAACATGTACAGAAAAAAAAACATAAAGACATGGGGATAACATTTATTTAAAAACGTTTCAAAATTGAAAATAGTAAAATAAAATCTACTTACTCAGTAAGTTTGAGATTTTCAAGTGAAATCTTTGACTGTAAATCCAAGGATCCCATTATTGTCCGCTATAAGGAAAATCTGTGTCTTGTTATTTCTTTTAAAAATCTGGAAGCGCCTTTTCATTTGACGTTCTATCGTCACAAATGGTTTAGAATGTTTTTCGCTTAAATGAATAAGCTGATGAAACTCTTCCGTTTTATATGCCGTGTTTTCCCATAGTGTCAAGGTCGTTGAATAAATACAACGAAGGTGTGTAGACTAAACGAAATTTGATTGGATAACAGGGACAACGCCTCTCTAGCGATCAGCTGTTTATTTTCAGCAACCGGAATTATCGTTTTAATAAATATATAAAAATGAAAAACTAATTCATCTTATGTTATGAAAGATATATCCTGGTAGCAAATGGAGTAAGTAGAACAAAAATATATGTTGATTTTAAACTTACAGCTATTTGCCCATAATGAATTAGCATAGCAAGTTGAAGGTCATTGGAAATCTTCGTTCATTTTTTTTTAAATTGATAAAATCTTCCGTTATATAATCAATTATACAACACAGTAAAAAAACAGACAATAAATACAGACTGAAGTTGTTTTACTCTAGAATTATCGTTATCACATTAAAAATAAAATGCTAAATCGTAAATTACGAACAAGTTAAGTACCCCCTTTCTCATATATGACATTAAGTACTTCGGTCGAGAGTTTTTATTCTTTCCTTTTTGAAAGTTTAACTAGGTAAAACTAGTTCTATAACGCAAAAAAGTGGAAACAGGTTTTTTTACACAAATGATTACCTTTTTTCATGATAGGACAACTTATTAATGAAAATTTATTAAACGTGGGTTAGATTGTATTTATAGCCATAGACATGCATTTACATGTAAATCTAAATAAATTTTACCTAAATTTCTTAAAAAGAGTCAAATATCAGATTTTTATTTTTATTATATTATATTTTGACATAAAAACTTGAATGTGTCAGACTTTGCAACGATGTTTTTTTTCGCGATGTCAGGACCAGATTATCCACATGATTATTGCTCATGTACTTTACCAATTTTTTTTTATGCACGATGAATAATTAAAGTGTATTAAAGTATTAAAAGTAAAATGTAAAGTGTTTTTAAGATGTAAAGTATAATGATTAAGATGTAAGTGTAAAATGAGTAAGATGAAAAGGGTATCATGAGGTAATGTCCGTAAAAGTAAGTGATATGAATTAAAAAATTTGTATTAAAAGTGGTCTACGTGACACTATTTGCATTGTACTGCTAAATTTGACCTAGATTAATTTTCAAGACGAAATTATCTCTTTATATTTAACAAACAAAGCTAAACAACAAACAACAGCATTGACCAATAACATACAAACAACGACAACTACATCATCGAAAATAAAATGGCAATGAACTTGACCGGCCTAGTAAATGGACATGTTGTAAATGTTGACAGAATTACGGCCAAATTAAATCAATATACTGTCAACGAAAGGATTATTTTTCATACCTGTTCAACGTATTCTATACTTTACAATTGATTTTATCATGTTTATTATTTACAAACACAAAAAGTAGTTCTGGATGATAGAAAATGTACGTATCGACTAGTGGAAAATATATTTAGAAGGTGTGATTTGATTGGCTAGCAGGGACAACGCCTCTAGAAAACAGCTGATCGAACCATATAATGTTTATCCTGGCAACCAAAAGACTTTGAAATCTGCTGACGCTGATGCAACGCATATACCTGTGGCCATTCATCCGGTACAAAGTCTACCTGAAATCATAAAGAACGCACTTTCAAAATTAACTGTGATCTTTTCGTTTTTGTGATTTTTCAATTCAACATTTTAAATTAAAAACAATTCGCTTTATAGTTATTTACCTTATCTGGGGAATTAATATTTGCTTATTTCACTATAAACTTAATTATTGTATTTTTAAGTGTGCGTCAGTGGCGTGCGTGGGCTCTTTTTTCTACAGGTATTGCATTAATTCAAAATCATATACGATCAATACCCGATGTCAGATTTCTTATCTATCCATAAAAAGTGTAACATGCTATATAGATTGGCTGACGCAAGATAGTCGTGTTCAACTAAACCAATACACATTTGTCGATTAAGACCATTAATTTAGATGTTTTACTTTATGTCTTCAATAGGTTTCTTCATGATTTTTGTTCAGGCGAAAAACTAAAGTCGAGGTTTTTTTCAGGTGTAGATGTGTTTTATACTCCAGCTTCGAAGAAGACGGGGGTAGTCTGTACGTTTCACCGTTGTCCGTCCGTCCTTTCGTTCGTTCGTCCGCCCGTCACAAAAATTTCCGTGGCAGTTTTCAAAGCAACTATAGTACCATATGGTGTATAGTGATTTTATGCTCTTGGTCATCCACTTCCTGTTTACAGAATACTCAGAATTTTACACATAGTTTAAAACCACAAGTTTAAATTTTGAAAGTCATATTTGTGAAAGCGGTGGTATCACAAGTGAGCATTATCTCACAGATTTATTTAAATATGATATTTAAAGGGCCATTAAATATGCGGACATGGACACAAGGGAAATGTCAGAATATGGGTTTTAATGAAATCTACTATCAGCAATGAATTATCTCATAAAGGAACTAGACAGTCATTTAATTCTGGTTTGGGGGGCCTCGGTGGCCGAGTGGTCAAGGTAGTCTACTATATATATTGACCAAGTGGTCTGTCAACACTGAGATTGCAAGTTTGATTCTCACTACAGGCAGGGTGTACTCGACGCCAATCTTAATTGACAAGGATTGCCAGTTTTCCTACCGCAGGTCGGGGGTTTTCTCCGGGTATCCGGCTTCCTCCCCCAATAAAAACTGGACGCCATGATATAGCTGAAAAACTGCTGAAAGTGGCGTTAAGCACCATCAAACAAACAAACAACAATTCTGGTTTGTATAATCATGACTCTGTCGAGGCCAGCTTCACAAAAAGAACCATTTTTAAAAAAAAGTGACTTTGACCGTGTTTAATTTCCAACATTTCCTTTACAAAAAAAAAGAAAATTATACGACATTGTGTGGTATAGGTTGATGATAAAAAACGAATGGATATAAGGGCAGGTACATTTTTCGAACCGATAATATTTAAAATCATAGGCGAAGCAGCCGGTACGGTACCAATAACTTTTGCAGGTACGGCATGCCGTATCAATAATTTTCTGAATTACAAAAATTGTTCATTTTTTTCTATTTCAATTGGTGTCCTTTGACTCTCATCTCATCTCAAATACATAGGCGTAGCAGCCGGTACGGCAGTGTACGGCTTCCGCCGTACTAATATCAAATGCGATGCTACGCCTCTGAAAATAGAAAGTAAATAACGGATTAAAGTAATATGTTCAATAAATGTTTACTAGTATTTCTGAAAAGATCTTCAAATAGTGTCTCACAGACAATTAGATCATAACATATTAACTAATATTGTCCAATAAACTGTAAGATAATATGCGGGACTATATACAGAAATTTATCATTTAACCTTAAACTGATCGAACTTTACGGCAGATATTAGGGTGTACGGAAGCATATAGCGCCAGATTTTTCCGTATGAAACTGGAGTTAAGAGAGGAAGAAAATTTGTCAGTTAGACCTTTTTGATAAATTTGTAAAGCCACTACTTCTATATTGCTGGGAAACTTAGAGTTTTGGATATAATGATATCGTTGACTGAAAGGGTCATCTGAAGATTTGTAAACTAAAACTCCACATAAAATCTTCTTTATATGCAAAATGTATCTTTTCCGATAGAACGCGAGGTAGGAAGTACATTACTCAGAATAGATTCTAAACTCTCTGCAGTTTCATGCACATTGTTGCTAAATTTATCAAATTTGTTCTCAGTCATGGTTAGAGCATATAGCAACAATGTTTAATGAATGTTGCTTGTTATTTATTTTTAGACACCAATCTTTTTTAAATATCACAAGGCTTAAGCTACTAGTAAACATTTTTCTCCGAGATCAATTTAAACAAACCTGTTCACAAATACTTAAACCAGTCAAATCTCTAAATTATTGATCATTTAAGAAGACAAAATGAGCGTTATTTTGATATATTTAATGACAGATTTATTTTCATTTGGCAAATTTATAGCTTTAAAGCACAGACTACCGATCGAATCTGGACGGTGAAATAATATCCAGGGAGAGGCTAGAACATGCACCCTATGTAAGTCAAATGATCATGGAGACGCAATCTAATAAAAATTACAATCTTTCACTTGCTCCCCCCTTTTGTTATTGGTCGCTGCGTTGTAAAACGGAGCGAACAATAACAAAAAAAGGGGGAGGCAAGTGAAAGATTTAGTTTTAATTAGATTGTTGAAGAGGAATTCTACTACCTGTTGACATTTGTTCTATGTCTTGTATTTACAAAAATATCTTTAAAATGTTAATGTTATAAAAATTTAAAAACCTACAACTGTAGTCCGAGAATCCTCTGCCGTCCAACGCGCTTTTTGTGTGGGACCGCGCAAAATAAAGCGTTGGGCGGCAGAGGATTCTCGGACTACTTTTTCTGTAACAAAAAAGACGAAACTACGAAATATAATTTTTTATATACATTATTGATGCTCGTTTTAAGCTTTTAACATATACATGTATCAGTATTATGTTTGTCTTGCAATTATGATAATGATAGAGGTTGTAGAACCGTAACGCCAACGGATGTATTATGTACAGAGGCCGTATAACACCCCCTGTGGATTTATTAAGTATATGATAAAAAGGTTATAATATCTCAATTTCCAAACATCACATCCCGTATCAACTTTTGACTCCCCGTCCGTCCAAGTCCATTTAGTTTGTAGGGGAAGGACGTTAAAAACTCCCCAAGACAAGCCAAACCCATCGATCCATATATCTGCACTCGTGCCTAACCTCTAAATATCGTACACACGCGTCTCGCAAACCCAAAAATAACATATAAAGGTTATGAGAACAATATGAAAATGATAATGTGAGTGTACGTAAAATTCCATGTCCCACGTTTTAATAAGAAAGTTTTATAAAACATACACAAAGACATTTCTGTTCTTTTCTTTCTTGTCACAAATTTTTCCATCACACAGATTTTATATTATGGTTTTTCCAGTGTTTAGTCACGACCAAAATATCAAAAAGTTATGGAAAGTTTTTTATAATTAAGTTATCCATGGTATATATATATATATACAATTTCCACTGGATGTCATTGAGTATAAACAATTTCTGCGTGAAAGAATTTCATTTGTATGACGAAATCATTCACAGCATGGTCAAAAACTTTGTTCACCGCCATATGAGGGAAGTGTATATATGACGCACAAGCGTGGCGGAGTTGTAGCGGTGGAATCTTAATCAACAGATTATATAGGGGATCTATATGTCGAAGAGAAAACCTGTTTATAATAATGTTCAAACAATCGCAAAAGTCGGAAATGGCCGGGTTGCAAAGCAAGTGCCCTAATAAATATGGAATGGTTTACAATTTGTTGCAAGAAGGTTTGGGTCTTCGTGTAAAATGTAGGAGGATTACACAATATAAGTATCGTCTTCTGCAAATGTTCTGAAAAATAACTAAGTTCCCAAGTCTGAAAAATACGGAAAAAATCTTTAACTTTAATAAATATGTAATCTTTCAGAGATCTGGTTTAAAGATTGAAGGAGGAGTTGATAACACAAATAGGAACTATCTTCTGCAAGTGTTCTGACAAAATGACTAAGTTCCCAATTCTGGAAAATAAGGAAACATCCTGGAACACTTTCATAATAGCCGGTGCACAACTTCAATACATGCAATCTTTTTGTAACTTTTCAGAGATCTGCTTTAAAGGCTGTAGGAGGTAGGAGTTGTTGATTACACAAAATATGCACATTCTTCTTCAAGTATTCCGAAAAAAAATTCCCAAGTCTGAAAAATTAGGATAAAAAAAATCTTCCAACAATAACGTAATATTAGCAGGTGGACAACTACAATACATGTGTCGCCTTTCTGTCAAAATTAAAAGATCTGGGTTGAAAACTTTAGGAGGAGTTGCTTATACAAAATAGGTGCTGGAAAACTAAGAAAAATATCTTGGAACACTTCCATATAGCGTGTGCACAACTTCAATACATGTGCAATATTTCTGTAAAATTTCAGAGATCTGATTTAAAAACTATCGGAGGGTTAGATTAATCAAAACAGTTATCAGCCAGCTCGCCCGACTACACTTTACTTTAACCCGGCTTTGCAGTACGTGCAACCCGGCCAAACACTTACAACAGAACAGAACAGAATTTTATTTGGTCTAAAATCCAAATACAGGATTGTAACCAATACAATAACAACAAGAAGTTAATCATGAATACCTTTACTTAAGATTTAACCCATGACTTTATTTTCGGAATTCATTCATGACTTCGGTTCGATTTCAGTAAAGTAAATTTTCGACCGGAATCGACAGGGAACCGGTTTATTCAGGGGCCGGTTTTAAAAGGTTTTACTGTGCATGTATTATTGACCTTCTAAAAACTAAGTCTGTATGGTTAATAAATATTAAGCACATGTAACTGATTAAGCCTCTGTTTAAAAAAAGGTGCAGTGACGTTTATGATTAATACAAAAAATTTTAATACGTCAGGTGTGCCGCAGGTCGGAGGGTTTTCTCCGGGTACTCCGGCTTCCTACCCCAATAAAAACTGGACGCCATGAAATAGCTGAAAAATAGGTGAAAATGGCATTAAACACCAAATAAACAAACAAACAAATACGTCAGGTGAGCGATATAGTCTCGTGATTGTATCTGGTTAAACTTGTTTCGTCCTGAATACAGCTGAAATAATGCCTGCTGGAAGTTAGGCATCCACTTAATTAACCAATCGTTGAAAAGCATAAAAGCGGCACTCGTGGTGGTAATAGAGGTATACCTAAGAATAATAATGGCTTAAAGATATTTATGTTTGAAAAATGAAATTTGCAGAAAATTCTTACAAAACGTAAATCGTAGATGGACAAATAACAGGTATAACGGGCTCGTAGTAAAGGCCCTCTTTTGTTTGTTTTAGATATAGTATCAGTGATAAATAAGAGTATGCATTAAATAAATAATAAATTTACTTCATGCAAAATCTAAATTATACGTATTCCGTGTCTTATACAGGAACCTATAAATCAAACTAGCCCCAGCTTAGAAGGACAAAGTAATATATCAAATGCCCTCTTCTTACTTTCCATTTTATTTGACAAAAGATAATTCATGCTATTAAACGATGTATAAATTATTTAGTATTCATTGATTTATTCGTTCTGTTACGTTATTTTGTGATAACCGATGATGTAATCGAATCAAATATAAATAGGTAAGTGATTACTCACCTCTGTATGGGCGTCTTAATAAAAAATTACTGTTTATTGTTTACTTAAATTTTTTTCATAGAAAACTGTTCGTAGCTAGACTAGAAGCTTTGTGGATTCACTAAAGAACTAGAGAGGTCCGGGGCATTCCTCCCCTCGCATCATTTTGAAAACAATAGTGCAATTTGGTGCATCTTGGAGAGATCTAAAGTGCGTTTTTAAGTATTGCAAAAAAGTCAGTTTATTTTGCAATTTTTGTCAAAATCCTGTCGATTCAGTCGCTTACTCGCGTACAGGCAGATACGCGCCTGTTTAACATCCAGAAATCAGTTCTATTACTAATCGTTAGTTTTATCATTATTTGGTTTAAATGTTTTAGGTCTATCCATTTTTGTTTGGAATGACGGAAATCAATGACCTGGATATTTCGTGTTTAAATTCAGTTATCTCTGACGGATCTATATCTCGCACTACTCAGGCGCGGATTTAGAGGGGGACGTGGAGGGCGTGCGCCCGCCCCCTAAAAAAGAAAAAAGGAAGAGAGAGAGAGAGAGAGAGAGAGAGAGAGAGAGAGAGAGAGAGACAGAGAGATCCCCGTCAGAAACACCCAGTAAATGCTGATTCTCTGGAGCTTGACCTGCTGGGGACCTTGAGCGGCCCCCAGACCCCTCGCCGATTTTCTGCGCCTCCCCCCCCCCCCCAATGCGAAATCCTGGATCCGCCCCTGCTACTGGTATATCTTGTTGTTTTGTAAACATGCCGGTAGCATACATGAACTTAAAATCACAATTCGGCTCAGAATATTGTTACGACGCAATATCGCTGACAGACATTTAGTTACTGTGGTCAAAAGTGATGATGTGCACACGAAGATGTTTATTTACAGATGGTAATCTATCTTTTCCCTAATTGTTTTCTTGATTCTTTTAGGGATATAGTCATCGTCTAAATTTACTACGCAGAAAATTATTTGAATTCTAAGATTTTTCTATTTTTATGGTGTAGATAGCCTTAGCCGGATTTGGTAAAATGTTTTTGGAATTTTGGTGATAAAAGTTCTACAACATTTTACTCATGGATTTTAAATATTGTTTGGGTTTGAGTGCCACTGACGAGTCTTGATTAGACGAAACGCGCGTCTGGCGTAGTAAATACTACTAACCTTGGTATTTATTTATTACTAAACCACGAAACATAAATCTAAACAAATAAAGAAATTTAGCGGTAATATCCACAGTAAATAATCAGGGCCCGCGCCATAAACATTTTCCTTGCTGAGAATTTTTTTATTCTCAATTTCATGGAATCAAATCTTTCCTTTTCCCTTGTTGTCATGGTAGTTGTGTTAATTCTCATGCTGAGCAAAATATTTTTACTCAAGTATGTTTTATGGCGCTGGGGCCAGGTGTACAACCTGCATAACGATGAACACCTATTTGATAGGGGCTTCGGTTAAGTCTACCATTGATCACCCGGTCTGTCAACACTGTTCGGGGCCGTAAATTGTGTTTGGATTAAGGGGAGGCAGTAACGGTGGGGGTCTGGGGCCGCTTAGCTGAGCACATTTTTGTGCAAAATCCTGGTATCTGGCAAATCCTGGGGTGCTTTCCATTGGTTCTCTTTTTTATTTTGATTTCATTTCGGTTTATTTTTGGTCATAATTTGTTTGCCAGTTTGCAATAGGAGGCAGTTGCCTACATGCCTACATATAATTTAAAGCCCTGTTGATATTGAGGATTCGAGTCTCATTGCGGGCAGGGTGCACTCGACTTTAATCTTTATGACAAGGATTGCCAGTTTTCCTACCGCAGGTCGGGGGTTTTCTCCGGGAACTCCGGCTTCCTCACCGATAAAAACTGGACGCCATATAGCTGAAAAATAGCTGAGAGAGGCGTTAAGCAATATCAAACAAACAAACAAACAAACCTATTTGAATTTAAAAAATCTTAAGATCCAAATGAGCTACCATCTTTTATGGACATTTTACTACAGAGATGAGATTTTGAGATTTATATAAAAAAAATCTTAAAACAATAACGAGGAAGGCATATATAAAGTCTACATCTGAACGCTTCACTGATATTTATTTATTTCACTTGAGATTTGACAGAGGAAAACTGCCTTAAAGGTGGCTGATAGGAATGCTCAAACTAATCTATAAGTATAGACAAATGACTATTGTTGGTTGCTTTGGAAAGCTATTTATAGCAGTCATGCGACGCTAAAAAAAGAATTATTTAATCAAAACAATTAAGAGATGTAATGTGCTTTTATAGATTTCGAAAAAGCTTTGATAAGGTATACCGAGAAGGTCCTTACTACAAACTTTTACTGCAAAATGGTAAAATATATAATATAATTTTGAATATTTACACTAATATTATGTGTTGCTCATAATGACCATGTTTCATAGTATTTAATTGTGAAATATAGGAGTTAAAAAATTCAGGTCTAAATCTCTATTCTTTTCCATTCTCATTGTTTTTAAACGATTAGGAAGACTCTTATTTTGAAAACCTAGTAAACGTTTTAACAAGTGTTGAAATATGATATAAAAAATGACACTGAGATTTGTTTTCAGTTATTTATATTATTATATGCCGATCAGGTGACCTCGGTGATTATAAGATCGTTAGTCATCTACTATTAATCATGTGGTCTGTCTGAGGTTGCGGCTTCGAGTCTCATTGGGGGGTAGGGTGACAACGTTTGCCAGTTGTTCTACCGCAGGCTTGGGGTTTCTCCGGGTCTTCCTCTCACGATAAAAACCGGACTCCACGAGAAAAAATATGCAGGTGACATTGTTCTACTGCATGACGGAATCTGCAAAAGATTTAAGTGTCAATTAAATGCCTTATATTTTAGTCATCTTCATCTGCCATTTGCATCAAAAGAACATCTAATTTTATTTAATCTGTATTTCTATTGCACTTGAGACGGGGACAGCCAAACATTATATATTTACATGTGTGGTTTCACGCTATTAAATTCTTATGGCATATTGTCTTTATCACAGGAGGTATTATTACCACATACTTTATATACTTGTGCAAACACACTTGCTATGATTAGCAAATCTTGACTTGGGGGAGTTTTTAACGTCCTACACCGACAACCTTATTCCCTTGGACGGACGGAAGCAAATCTTTTGTATCGGTTTAATGTACCTTTTTGTAGTCTCGAATTACTTATTATTATTGTTTGTGGTTTCCTTGAACAAGTGGTAAAAATATCATCTTATATTGATCGTAATCACAGGAACTTGGGGTCAGGATAATTTTTTTATTGAATAAAATGCCAATAATTGAGCTTACAGTATGTATTCACTCGTTTGGTAACTATTTTGGCATGTCTAATTGCGAAATATTGCTCTCAAAATATAAATAATTAATTTATATTTATTATACTACAAAAATAAAGAAAAATTTATTATTTTTCTGAGGGCAATATTTTGAAATGTCAAACCAAACGAGTGAATACACACTGTTAACTCATTTATTAGCATTTCATTCCAAAAAAATATTATCCTCACCCAAGTGCGTGTGATGGTACTACCTCATATTTGATCACTATATACAATGTGGATCACTATGATAGATTTATAATTAAATACACATTTCAGGGGCGGATACAGGATTTTCGAAAGGGGGGGGGGGGCGTAAAAACGGGATATCGCAATAGGAAGGCCACGAACAAGGTTTTTATAGTGTTCAGTAACCTTTATTATGTCATGAGTGCAAAATTTATAATTATTTCAATTACCTTGATCTTAATCATCAATTTGTAATGGTCAATTCCCTTGTTTAATATCATTATCTTGATGAGTTGTAACAGAGTGTCTAGCCGATTGACAAAATTATTTACGACCGCAGCTGTGTTTTGGTTTCCCCATCCTTTGACAAACCGTTAAATTTTATGTGCATGTTTGTTTACTAGAGTTCATATAATGTCTTGTGTGTCTGGAAATGTGATGAAAGGTGATGACGGGGCCCCGCTGTATGAAAGAGTGAGAAAGTTAGTAAGTAAGGACAGTATGCGTATGAATGTTATGTTGGATGGATGTGATTTTATTCGATGACTCTGTAATTAATTGCATTATGTAAATATGGAACTTGTATCATAATAAATATATATATAAGAACTATATGTCGTTGTAACCAGTGCCGAGATAGACCTTCGTCACATTTTATGGTGGCAGCGGTGGGATTGTGAAATTGGCGATAAGATCGGCATGAAATCACCTATTAAGCTTAAAGTGTATATTGACTAAACATCTGAGATGCCCAGAAAAAGCCCTAAGCCATACAGAGGAATGGATATTGATGACATCGTTCAACTAACTCCACCAGCGTCATATAAAGATATTGTAAAACCAAATTTATTCTTCGGAAATTTAGATGAAGATATAGACAGCTGGCTTAAAAACTTCGACAGAATAGCTATTGCGAATGAATGGAACCTAGAAAAGAAAAGAACAACGTTACCAGCATTTCTAAGAGACAGGGCGGCTGAATTTTATGAATCACTCGACGAGGATATACAGGACAATTATGGCGATTTGTGTAAAGCGCTCAGAAACCGATTTATACCAAAAGAACTACAATCTTTGTATTATAGTAACCTATTTCAAGCGTGTCAAAGAGATGGACAAACAGTTGAAGATTTTGCGTCTGAAATTAACAAACTGGCTGTAAGGGCGTATTCGGACATGAAAAGAGAGCAAAAGGACGTTCTAATCAAAGAACATTTCATTCAAGGGTTGAAACAAGACATTAAAAGATTTGTGATGTTGTCTAATCCATCAACGTTTGAGGAGGCATTTAGGTCAGCCAAACGAGAGGAATGTAATAACAATTTAGCGAAAAGGAAGTCGGAATCAGCATGCGCTTTAAGCGAAAATACATTGGAAAATAATGTTAAGGAACTTTCTGAACAAGTTCGAGCTCTAGCGATCAAAGTTGACAATGTTTCGCACAGAGGAAATTTCCAGAATCGTGTTCCATTCCGAGGAAGAGGTCGAGTTAATTTTAACCGAGGACGAAGCTACGGAAGTACCAATAGAAACTTGCGCACTACTGATGGTAGACCGATATGTAATTTTTGTATGAAAGTCGGACATATCGAAAGAAGCTGTAACGAGAAGATGAAGAGGTCGGGAAACTAGGAGCTGCTTCCTTGAAGGGAGGGAAGGCAGCAGTAATTGTGAAACCTCCTGAGATTGGTATTGGAAATTCTTCTTTCGCGAAGTCTTTGCCAATTGAGCCGAATATAAATGAAAATTCTTGTCCCGCCAAGAATGTTTCGTTTGGAATTATACAGGAAAATATAATTTCCTGTGCGTTAAATCCTAAATTTTGTGTCGCCAAAATTGTGGGATTTATAAATGGAAAAAGTGCATCTTTATTAGTTGATACGGGATCTACTGTGAGTATTGTCAATGATAGCTTTATTGATGTAGCGAAAGTGTCGAAAATCAGTAATGTGCAAATTACGTCAGCTTCTGGTGACAAAATTAATATAATTGGGAAAGCTTACGTTTATTTCGAAATAGGAAGCACATGTCAATTTTCTTATGATGTGTATGTAGCTGCTAATTTTTCATACCAATGTATTTTAGGATTAGATATTTTACGTCATAATTCGTGTAGCATAGATTTGGGAGATGATTGCGTTTTCTTTAATGACGAATGTATTGAATTCGATATTGATGATAGAAATATATGCGAAAACAATTGTTCGCATTTAGAAGAATTTGATGGAATTCAATTAAATGTTAATTCCACTACTGAAATTAACTCGTTCAATATAAATGTGAATTTACCTGTGATGGAAAATGAAAAGTTAAATGTATTGTTAGAAAAGTACAAAAATGTATTTGCTTTCAATGATAATGAATTAGGATCTACTTCTTTAGTCGAGCATTCCATTGATGTGGGAAATAACAAGCCAATTTTTCAAAGGCCGTATAGAATTCCATATAGTCAAAGGGAAATTGTAGAAAATAAAATCAAGGAATTGTGTGACCGTGGAATTATTAGACCTTCAAATAGTCCGTATTCCTCGCCACTGGTTCTTGTTCCGAAAAAGGACGGTTCGTTACGACTTTGCGTAGATTTCAGAAGGGTCAATGAGGTTACTAAGAAGGATGTTTATCCGCTTCCCATGATTCAGGACATGTTAGATGCACTAAATGGATCCGAATATTATAGTGTTTTAGATCTATGCCAAGGATATCACCAAGTCCCTGTTAAGGAAAGTGACAAAGAAATAACTGCCTTCTCCTATTATGGGGGTCATTTCGAGTACAATTTCATGCCTTATGGGCTATGTAACAGTGCACCTACTTTTCAAAGGCTGATGGATACATTATTATCTGGATTATTATGGAATTCGTGTCTTGTGTATATTGACGATATTATTGTTTATTCAGATAATTTTGATGATCATCTTAAAAGACTTGAGCAAGTTTTTCAGCGATTCAACGAATCGGGACTTAAACTGAAAGCGACGAAATGTTTCTTTGCACAAGAAGAAGTAACCTTCCTTGGGCATTGTGTTAATGCCAATGGAATATCTCCAGACAAGGAAAAAGTTAGTGCAATATCAAACTTTCCGCGACCGAGTATTGTCAGTGAACTACGAAGTTTTGTGGGTTTAATTTCATATTACAGAAAATTTATACCCGAGTTTGCTGCAAAGGCTGAACCGTTTCATACGCTGTTGCGAAAGGACACCAAATTCCAATGGACTGATGAATGTGAAAGAGCCTTTGAATTTTTCAAAGAAACTTTAACAACATATCCGATATTACATTATCCAGATTTTAAACTTCCTTTCCTACTAATGACAGATGCGAGTAACTCTGGGCTGGGAATAGTTTTGGCTCAACAAGGACCTGAAGGAGAGCGAGTTATTGCGTATGCTAGTCGGACATTAAAACCAAACGAGCGGAATTATGCCGTTATTGAGAAAGAAGCCCTCGCTATTGTTTGGGGTGTGAAATATTTTAGACATTACTTGTATGGAAGGAAAGTAACAATAATAACCGATCATAATCCGTTAAAATGGCTAATGAACATTAAAGATCCAGCTGGGAGATTAGCACGTTGGTCATTGACCTTACAGGAGTACAATTTAATCATCGAACATCGTGCCGGTCGTAAACATCAGAATGCAGATGCGTTATCGCGTATACCACCTATTGCGTCCACAAAGACAGAAAAGGATAATGAGATACATGTCATTCCAAAATTGACAATTGATAGACTATGCGAAATGCAACAAAAAGATCCGAATCTGTCACTCATCATTAATTATCTTCAACATGGAATTTTACCAGACCAATCGTCCAAGGCAAGAGAAACAGTTATTTTAGCATCGGATTACGAGATAGGAAGAGACAAAGTTTTATATCATCTTTTTGCACCTGGATCTCACAGGCGACGTCAAAATATCCGTAAACAAGTTGCAGTTCCACGTAGTTTAATTGACGAGATTCTTTTTAGTTGCCATGATGACGCAATAGCAGGACATTTGTCATTAAATAAAACATACAACAGAATACAAGATCGATTTTACTGGAAAGGTATGTACTCTGACGTGGAATTTTGGTGCAAGTCATGTGTTGATTGCGCAACAAAGAAAAGTCCGAAACATATTGAAAAAGCTCCGTTAATGCCATTACCAGTAGTATCAGGACCTTTTGATAGAGTCGCAGTTGACGTACTCGGACCGTTTCCACCAACCTATAATTCGAATAAATATATTATAGTTTTCAGCGATTATTTAACAAGATGGCCAGAAGCGATAGCTGTACCAAATGCGGACGCGAAAACAACCGCAAGAGTATACGTTGAGGAAATTATCTGTAAACATGGAGCAGCTAGAATTTTATTGTCAGATAATGGTAAAAACTTTAGGTCAAATTTAATGCAAGAAATATGCAAGTTAATGAACACAAAGAAGGTATATACTACAGCATATCATCCCGAGACTGATGGTTTAGTGGAACGTTTTAATGGAACTTTAACTACTATGTTGTCGATGTATGTAAGTGGACATCAACGAGACTGGGACACTTACTTACCATATATTTTATTCGCCTATAGAACAGCAATTCATGAAAGCACTCAGGAAACCCCGTTCTTCTTAATGCATGGACGTGATGCAGTACTACCTATTGAAGCTGTGATGTGTCCTCCCACAGTTACTTATACTTCTAGCGACGATTATAAAAGTGAACTTGTCACACGATTACAAGAAGCATTTACTTTAGTACGTGAAAATCTACAAAGTGCGCAACAGAAACAAAAACAAAATTATGATAAAAACACAACGACGAAAAGTTACGATATTGGCGATAAAGTTTGGTTATATACGCCTACGACTACTCCGGGACTTTCTTCTAAATTAACTCACAATTGGCATGGACCTTTTAGAATTATCGAAAAATTATCCGACGTAACCTATAAACTTCAAACATGTGACGAAAAACGATCCGTACAAACAGTACACGTAAATAGGCTAAAACGTTTTGTCGACCCAGAAGGAAGAACTGAGCATGTTGACGATAATGATTCTAATATGGAGGAAACCGTAGAAAATGGTGACATTGTTGAAATACTAGACATGATGAGGTCGCGAAACGAATCCAAGAGACTTGAAAAACATTATTTGGTGCGGTATGAAAGTGGTGAAACCCAGTGGGTGAAAGAAAGTGAAATTTCAAATTATAAACTTATAAATGAGTTTCATAAAGGTGTAAAGAAAAGCTAATTTGATATTTTGACTTTTTAATATTCTTAAGAACTAAGTATAGACATTAAATTTTGTTTTTCATTTATGTACAGTTTAATGTAAATTAGTTTTTATAGTGTATTTTATTTTAGCGAGTGTCGGGACGACACTATTGTTATTAGGGGAGGTATGTCATGAGTGCAAAATTTATAATTATTTCAATTACCTTGATCTTAATCAGCAATTTGTAATGGTCAATTCCCTTGTTTAATATCATTATCTTGATGAGTTGTAACAGAGTGTCTAGCCGATTGACAAAATTATTTACGACCGCAGCTGTGTTTTGGTTTCCCCATCCTTTGACAAACCGTTAAATTTTATGTGCATGTTTGTTTACTAGAGTTCATATAATGTCTTGTGTGTCTGGAAATGTGATGAAAGGTGATGACGGGGCCCCGCTGTATGAAAGAGTGAGAAAGTTAGTAAGGACAGTATGCGTATGAATGTTATGTTGGATGGATGTGATTTTATTCGATGACTCTGTAATTAATTGCATTATGTAAATATGGAACTTGTATCATAATAAATATATATATAAGAACTATATGTCGTTGTAACCAGTGCCGAGATAGACCTTCGTCACAATTTGGTACAGTATATACAACAGAGATATCATAATAAACGAATTAGTACCGTTAATGCATTAATTTATGGCGAGGACGAGCGGGGATTACATTTTTGCCTTTGGCGCTGGTTTTTACCCTCCCTTTTCTCTTTTTTTCCTTTTCTTTTTTTAAAAAAGAGGGGGGCGTACGCCGCTACGACCCCCCCCCCCCACTGGATCCGCCACTGCATTTTATTATATTATCTGTCTTTTTACTCTTTTTCTACCAGAAAGGGGGGGAGTTATTATAGGTTATTTTTTTAATCATTATTATCTGTCGTGTTACTTCGACAGTACAAGCGACCCACACGTGTGACCTTGAGAAAATCTTATTTTATCTTAAACATGTTAAATATCTATAAATAGAAACAAAATCCCGTCCTTATATGTATACAAGGAAGAAGGCCGATAGGTTCAGCATTAATGCTTATCGGATGTTTTCGGATATTTTCCTCTCTGACATGCTTCACTTATATAATTTTTTTTTGGTGATATTATATAACTGTTTTTGAACACGCTCTGTGCCGATGTGGACTTGCATTTAGTAAAAACGATGAAGACTGACAGAATATCAGAATTTTCGACATTAGCAGTGACATTTATTGTTGTATTTTTAGTCGCTAAATTAGTATGGATTAGACGAAAATCTCCACAAGGACCTATTGTTGGAAAAATACGTTCTTTGTTTTTGTGGACAAAAATTGAGAAACAAAGATAAAAAGCCGACAGAATATCAGAATTTTCGACATTAGCATTTACATTTATTATTGTTTTTTTGTCGCCAAATTAGTATGGATTGGACGAAAATCTCCACATGGACCGTTTGGATTCATTATTGACGGAAATGTACTTTTGCTGGGGGAACTCTCTGGTGACTACTATTCAAAGATGGTACCAGCAGCATCTAGGACATGTAGAAATATTTACAGTCGGGTTGGGGAAATGGCTTTCTATTGTACTGAGTGGACAAGCACTAAGAGAAGCATTGCTCTCTAGGGAGGCGAATTTTCTGACTGTCCGGGATTTTTGTCTGTCTCGGAAATGTGTGTTCAGATATCAATTGACATCAGCAAAGTACTGCCCCAAGATTTGTGCTACAGCGTGAAATCGCTAGCTGTGTGTTACGAATGTTGACCAACGTCCGGAATAACAATTATATTGACAGATTCGTACAAGATGAAACCAACTCTTTAATAGAAATTTTAAAACATATGGAGGCGATAGTTTTGATTAAAAAAATCTATTCATACCAGCATTGGTAGTGTAATTTATCAAGTGTGTCTTGGACTAGAATTTGATTGTCGAAACGAAATAAATTTTCTGCAAACTTTTGAAACATCCGACGACTTTAAACAGTTGTGAAAGCAGTAAATCCGATTTGACGTTCTTCCATGCATGAGGTATGTTATGCCTAAACGTAGCTACAATAATGTAGCTCCTTTTTTTTATTATGGACGGACAATAACGTAGCTCCTTTTTTTTATTATGGAAGGAGCTACAAAGAGGTCCCATTACTAGTAATGGAGCAAAAACACTTTTGGGATTTACACATATTTTCCGCTATTTAACCTTTATCTTTATTAAATAAATATGTTTTCTTTCCTCCGCCGTTCATCTGATATGTCTACAATGTCTAATTAAATAATTTTAACACTTTTTCGTAATCGTTTCATTGTTGACATAATTAAAATTGTGGAGTGTAGAATTTCGGAATCGTATCGGTAAAATTTGTAATAGGGGACATAATCATAATGCAAATGAATGCAGCTGAAATCATCCGGAATTTCATTTTTTACCAAATCGATTCCGATATTATCGAAATTATGCACTTCCGGAATTCATATTTTGTCAACAATGCCATGATTATGAATAAAGTGATAAAACTAACGAATACGGTGTTGTGGAAATATCAGTTAAACTGCAAATACATAAAAAAGTATGTAGCAAACCAGGGAAACAGTAAAATTGCTTATAAAATGCATAAAACCCCCGGGTGTGAATCACTCCCGGGCTGCTCCATTACGAGTAAAAGGACCGCTTTGTAGCTCCGTCCATTAAAAAAAAAAAAAAAAAAAAGGAGCAACATTATTGTAGCTAGCCTAAACGGTGTAAAGCTTTCCTGGAAATATTAGATCTCTCTGATAAAATAACAGAGAAATGGTTATAAAGGAACACGAAGAAACTTTTGACGTTAGTCACATAAGAGATACGTCAGACGGACTGATCTTAGATACAAAACAATACAACGAAGAACAGAATACCACTTCGATCCTGAAGATTTTTCGATCTTATCAATATTATAGAGGTTTTACAGTAAGCTTTTTGATACCACAGCAACCGCTTAGATTTGGATAATTTTTTTTGCGATTTAAATCATGATATTCAAAACGAGATGCGAGTTGAATTGGAGGCCGTTTTTGGAACTAAACGACATCCATCTGTCAAAGACGAGGATAAAATTCCGTTAACAGAAGCAGACTTATTGGAATCAGTCAGAATGGGGTCTGTGGCAGCTCTTGCTATACCTAATGCCACAACAAAGGATATATCTTTCCAAAGGTACGATATGACCGCGGGTACTGTTGTTTTCACTAATCTGTATTCACTAAATTATGATCCGAATTTATGGTGCCTTCCAGAATCCCAAAAAATTTCTGAACGACAATGGACAACTTAATCAGACAATGGGGTTGGACGCAGAAGATGTCCTGGCAAAAATCTCTCCTGTAACTTATTATTTTTGTTCTTGACGAATATCATACAGCAATGTTGCATTAAATTTTCATCACATACCTGTCCTAGTGTTCAGGGAGAATTCTCTCCCCTGTATCATACAGAACTGTACCAAATAAACAGTCCACCAAAGAATATAGCTATACAGTTGACTGATATGATCTTGTCGAAATCAAAAAGCAATTTGATTGCTAACACTATTTGTGTTCTTTATTCATGTATATTGATTTAGTTCTGGAATTTATACAAAGAATTAACGATGGCTTGAGAAAAATGCAAGCTAAATTAATTTAAATCCATTGCAATATGTATGGTTTATATTAATAATAAAAGTAGATTGGTGTATTGTTTGTTGAATGGTGTTCAACGCCACTTTCGGCTTTATCATGGCGTCTAGTTCTATTGGGGAGGAAGCCGAAGTAGCCGCAGAAAACCCACAGAAATCCCCGACCTGAGGTAGGAAAATGGCAATCCTTGTCAATTAAGATTGGAGTGGAGTACACCCTACCCGCAGTGAGTCGCGAAGACGCAACCTCTGTGTTTACAGACCACGTGATAAATAGTAGATGACCAACTACCTTAACCCCTCAGTCACAGAGGCCCCCAAAAGGTATAAATATAATCAAAATGGCAATGTTACAATACATGGCCGGGCTATACTTCAGCTAAATAAACGGTAACCCTAGCCTTTCTGCCAAATCACAAAACAAAAATTGAATTATTACGGCAGTAAAATTCGGTCTACAATGGGGGTAGCGCCGACTTCGGACATGTAAATGATAAACGTATTATTAGCTCTTGTGTACTATTTGCCAGTGTCAAAGTCTTGTATTGGACACTTTCTACTCGTCTCTTATATAAATATAAGTTTACTTGTTTGAATGGTATTTAACAACACTTCTGCAATTTTTCAGCTATATCAAGGGGTCCAGTATTTACTGGGGAGAAAGCCATATGGTCCTTCTTCCTTAATGACTTTTACACATATAACAATGACACTTTTGGCATATTCTATTTTAGGCACCGGTCATCTGGCATTTGCAACAAAAGAACATATCACTTTATTCAATCTGTAATTCTAGTGCACTGGACACGGGGATATTTCTTATTTGTTTGAATGTTGTTTTCAGCAATTTTAAAGCTGTATCATGGCGTCCAGTTTTTATTGGGGGAGGAAGCCGGAGTACCCGGAGAAAACCCCCGACCTCCGGTATGAAAATTGGCAATCCTTGTCAAATAAGATCGGAGTCGAGTACAGTGAGACAGGCAGAAAACCCACAGAAAACACTCATCTTCAGTAGGAAAACTGGAAGTCATTATCAATTAAGATCATTGTAGTCCAGCATATTTTCATTAATAGTAGCAAACATCTATGATATATATATGCAAATTAAAATGTTTTTAAAAACCCATTTTACTTTTTGCTTTCATTTCCCATCAACAAAGCTTTTGCAAGTTTTGTGTGTTTTGAGATTTAAAAAACATCTTCAACAAATGACAACTTATTCTATGTGACTTTTTAAATGTCAGAGTTTTTTCCTGTGAATTTTTTATAACATCCATAGTTTATTCCATGAACACATAAAAATGGGTGCAGGCCAACTCGTACCTTTGTATTTTAATACAGTAAATCTGTACATTCTGTACCGAGTGTTCTAAATTAGTTCTAAATAAAAATATATACTGTATATTAGATAAAATATATTAAAATATTCGAACCTTTTACAATTATTTTGCAGTTTATTAATAAAAATACAAATTCAATGCATATTTTTATTTATATTTAAAATTAACCGATAAAAATTTCAACAACCGTTATGAACAACTCTCTTTTGAGACTTGGGTATATGAATAAATTATGCATTTTCAACAATTACTAAGGGGTCCAATTAACAGCTTATTTTTCTCTTGTGGGCAAATTGTGTACTTAACTATTTCAAGTTTTTACTAAAAAAAGAGACCCGGCGATAAGAAGCCTTTTTTATCTGCTAGTTCACAAACTTCAAGAAGAAGCTGCTCTTCTTTCCACACAACTGAAAATGATAACTAAATCCAAACTTTGTCAGCAGAAGCGATCCACTACAAAATACATACAGACGGAAATTTTCAAGTTGTGGGATTATATAGCGACCAGATCTCCACCAGCCAACTTCTGCAGTGTGGGCAGCTAAATGGACCATCACATAAGTTTAACATAACTTCAGCAATTTTCAGATTGTGTCTCTTTTCATTCTACCAAATAATGCAGAGGTATGTGTTGGTAGAGGTACGAGTTTGTAGGGTACAGTTAGTTGAGGTAGAGTTGACCCACTCAATAACGACTCGCCCCACATATGAAACATATGTAAAAATATATAATTTATAATAGAAATTTATATATTTAATACTTTATAATATAAATAAATACATTGATAGTATAATTTAATTTAATTTGGGTATATTGTACTGCTCTGTGTTTTAATTAATCGAAATTGTACTCTAAATGTAAAACTATTAAATGCTGCCTGTAAATTTAAGTGTAGAATATACTGTTAATCTTACATACTATTGAAAACAATAGCAGTTTTCTAAAAGTTTAAAAAGGTTGTCTTATTGTTAAAAAATTTCTAACGTGCTTGCTTATTCAAACTACACCGAGACAGTTAACAAGAGACCATAAAAACAACCATTGTAGTTAATATGTAAAGGGGATAGACATATACGCTTTAGGAAAAAACCTTACTGCATACTAGCAGTAAAAATTCTGATCATTTGGATGCAAAATATCTTTTTACTGGAATTTTATGTAAATAATTTTAGTCTTTTAAAAATTAAATCAATGAATTTTATTTTTTCCTTTCTTCCTCACCCTTTTTCCTTTCTCCCTCCCCGTTGCTCCTTTCTCCCTCCCCTTTGCTCCTTTCTCCCTCCCCTTCTCTCCCTGTCTCCCACTACCATGTCCGCCCTCTCATACAAGACTACGTTTTTGTTATTGTTAAAAACTTTATTATGGTAACATTCTCGTAATAAATATTAGGTTTTACACCGTTTTGAAAGTGAATGTACATGCTACGAATAATCTTGTTCAAAAACCAATATCTGTAGCATATGCCAATCTCAGACAATTTTGACATTAAAGACAATTAATTACTTCATTATAATATTAACGAAATTGATTAACTTTTCAACCTTTAAAACTGCTAATCCCATCAAAGTTAATCGTGATTGTAAACAAGCAAACATTCAATTATAATTATCACAATTAATTAAAGAAGTGAACACGAGTTCACTTTAATCTCAAGAGATACACCGCCAATTAAAGCACCTAGCAATAAAATGTATGCAAATTTAAAAATTTATATACTATAAATTTAATTAAATATATTTTAAAATATTAAAGTTGTAAACTTATATTATATATTTTACATATGTGGGGCGAGTCGTTATCGAGTGGGGCGACTCGTTATTACATGTGGGGCGACTCGTTATTTATATGGGGCGACTCGTGATGGGGCGACTCGAGAGTGGGGCGAGTCGTTACGATACCGAGTTGACTAGGATTCCATAAAAAAAATCACATCCAAAATACCTTGAAATTAATTGTTATCAGGTCACTTTATCTGACTTGTTACAAATCAATCAATCAAAGTGTTAGCAACTCTATTTAACTAAGCTATACCAACAGTTATAGCTAATTTTGCCAAAAATATTTAGCAATTGCAGCCATTTAGCCAGTTGAGAATGTAGCCAGTGAATGTTTGTTGTGTAATCCGATTTAATGACCTGGTTTATTAAGATGAAGGTAATTTCGATTGGACAGACACAACAAGGACATTCTAAAAATGAAAAAAGCTAACCGTAAATTAAAACTAGACAAAGTCGATCTAGCGATCACTAATACCCCCGCATTTTGTAAAAATTTCTAACGTTTTTCGTGGACTGTGACCTTGAAACTCGATAGATTTCCACCAAAATCAATAGGCTTCTTACCAACAAAATATATAACAATATTTTACAGTTTCATTAAAATCGGATGCAAACTTTTTGAGTTATTGTCCAGAAACAACTTTTTTGTAAAAATTTCTAACGTTTTTCGTGGACTGTGACCTTGAAATTTGACGGATTTCCCCCAAAATCAATAGGCTTCTTACCAACCTGATATATAAAAATATCCCAAAGTTTCATTCAAATCACATGCAAACTTTTTGAGTTATCGTCTGGAAACAACTTTTTTGTAAAAATTTCTAACGTTTTTCCTGGACTGTGACCTTGAAATTCAACCCATTTCCCCCCAAATCAAAAGGCTTTTTACAAACCTGATATATAACAATATCCCAAAGTTTCATTCAAATTGAATGCAAACTTTTTGAGTTATTGTCCGGAAACAACTTTTTTGTAAAAATTTCTAACGTTTTTCGTGGACTGTGACCTTGAAATTTGACGTATTTCCCCCAAAATCAATAGGCTTCTTACCAACCTGATAGATGACAATATTCCAAAGTTTCATTCAAATTTGATGTAAACTTTTTGAGTTATTGTCCGGAAACAACTTATTTGTTAAAATTTCCAACGTTTTTCGTGGACTGTGACCTTGAAATTTGACGGATTTCCCCCAAAATCAATAGGCTTCTTACCAACCTGATATATAACAATATCCCAAAGTTTCATTCAAATCAGATGTAAACTTTTTGAATTATCATCCGGAAACCAAATGTGGACGGACGAACGGACAGACGGACGGACATGAGGACCACTATATACCCCCGACTCTGTCGAGCGGGGGTATAAAAAACACATTGATTGTTGTTCTTATATGAAACATGTTAATAATGACAGTTGGAAAAAAGAAACAAGATGAAAATGTGCTGTCAGTATATTTATTTATATATACAAACATACTTCTAGTTGCATAATCAATAAAATATGTTTACAATAATTTAAATAAATTAAAACTACTTAAGTAATCAAGAAAACTGTACATGATTATAATTTAAGACACAATATATCGTTTTTCTCTTAGTTACAATTTTTTATTACAAATTCTACTGCTGTTTATAGAGTCCAGTAAAAAAGGATTACAAGGAACCCCTAAAAAATTAAATGGAACACTGACGGAATATTATAATGTGTATACCTACTAAATCAAATGAACAGTTTACATGTAACATATAACTTTTGAGTTGTTGGGCACGTCAGAGATAAATACATACATGAATATTATATAAAGATGACCATGTTTTATTCTGAAATAAAAAATAAAAATAAAAAATGTTCCTGCATTCCACATTAATAGGTCATCTTTGACTGAAATATAGTTGCTTAGAAAACTACGACAGAAATTTTTGTAAGGGACGGAAAAACAAATGAACAGACAAACGACGGACAGGCAAGGGTAAAACAGTATCTCATCTTTGAAGTGGAGGTATAATTATAGACCTTAGTTGTGATACTACATGTATACCACTTTCAATGATTTTTCAGCTATGTTTCTGCTGTTTATATTGGGAGAGGAAGCCAGACCACTGGTAAGAACCTAAGACATTCAGCAGGAAAACTGGCAATTGGTAACAATTAAGGATGGAATTGGACAAGTCAAATTTAAACTGACACCTCCATTGTTGACATGCCAGAAAATCAATACTAGATTAAAAACTTCCTAAATCAGTCACCAAAGGCCCCAGAAGAAAGATGCTCAAGTGTGTGGATGCATGAACAGATGAATGCCCTGCATTATTGGGTAGTGGCTAAGCCAAAAAGCAAGCCATTAGGCCAAATTTTAGCATAGTGGTAAAAATGTTTAAATAACAATAAAAGAAATAAGACATAACTCATCTACATGGATGTTTTTGTTGTTCAATATTTAATGTACTTGTCCCAAAACGGATCCATTTATTTCACAAATATTATAAGTCAGGCTGCATAGCACTGAGCCTCAAGTTAGTCTGGAGATATCAGTAAGTTGTCTGACAGCCAACACTTATAACAAGTTAGTCTGGAGATATCAGTAAGTTGTTTGACAGCCAACACTTATAACAAGTTAGTCTGGAGATATCAGTAAGTTGTTTGACAGTCAACACTTATAACAAGTTAGTCTGGAGATATCAGTATGTTGTTTGACAGCCAACACTTATAACCAGTTAGTCTGGAGATATCAGTAAGTTGTTTGACAGCCAACACTTATAACAAGTTAGTCTGGAGATATCAGTAAGTTGTATGACAGCCAACACTTATAACAAGTTAGTCTGGAGATATCAGTAAGTTGTTTGACAGCCAACACTTATAACAAGTTAGAATGGAGATATCAGTAAGTTGTCTGACAGCCAACACTTATAACAAGTTAGTCTGGAGATATCAGTAAGTTGTTTGACAGCCAACACTTATAACAAATTAGTCTGGAGATATCAGTAAGTTGTTTGACAGCCAACACTTATAACAAGTTAGTCTGGAGATATCAGTAAGTTGTTTGACAGTCAACACTTATAACAAGTTAGTCTGGAGATATCAGTAAGTTGTTTGACAGTCAACACTTATAACAAGTCAGTCTGGAGACTTGAGTAAGTTGTTTGACAGTAAAAAATTACAACAAGTCAGTCTGGAGATCACTGAGGGCTTTAGTTAATTTTTTAACTTTTTCCTCTGTTGCTTTTTTGCTACTTTCTTGATCTCGTAATAATTCCCTCATTTCTTCTTCAACTTCATAAACCTAAATGTAAAAGAATTTAACATTAAAAAAACATTTAGCAGGTGAAACTTCTAGACTAAAAGTTTTTTTTAGACAAATGATTTATGATTATTAAGTAAAGTTGCCACTATTACCATACATGTATATAAGGTCATTTTTTAACATGTGACCACATTTCTTTGATCATTAAGGAATATATATTTCTGATTTAGAATATAAGAACATTATGCTAGATTGCTTTATTTATTTATTTATTTTTATATACTGGTATCCATATAAACTCTCTTGAGGCGAGTGGTAGAATGAGCCCCTTTCCTATGTAAACCATTTTTTCGATCCAGCTTTACTGTCTTTTATACTTATTAAACTTTGTTGTGTCTTTTCAGTATCATCCTGAGCAGTTTTAGGGTAACAAATTTTCAAACCATTTTATCTTTCTTGGTATAGAACTAAACTGGCCTTTATTTATAGTTCTAACAGAGTTACCCTCCCATTAAATTTTTTGGTAAGGTTTATTTAAGCCCAACAGCTATACCTAAATCCCATTCTAACTGTTCACTCCCATAAGTACCATTACTGATGTTTTTGTAAGCTTTATCTAGTTTGTCTTGCTTTAAGCACAGGTATTTCGAGAAAGGACCCTACTTGGTACCCCAATGACCCCACCTCCAACTTACTTTTCAATGAGTTTTTTGTTAATCTAGCCTTCTGGTGATCATACATATGACATAACTCACTAATTTCACTGAAAATATGAGTTTTCTGATATATGCCATCTTGCTCCCATCTGTCTGTTGAGATGGCATATATCAGAAAACTTTTATTGTTTTGAAAAGGGGGGAGGGGGTCACTGATGTACCTGTAGCTTTAACAACAACTTCATTTGTCTTTTTTTCTTTGCAAACTACATGTGGTACTAATCTTTGTGCATATAGAAAACAAGGTTGTTTCCCCTTTCACATTTCTTTTCAAACACCTTGTTTTTTTCTCTATCCTATATATCTCTTTCAGAAAGTTATCTCCCCTCCATGTTAACATGTGGTAATTTTTTTTACCTCTGTTTTCTTGTAACACAGTAATCTACCAATGGTATATCCATTTTAATCAACATAAAACACTCTGGAAGTATTATATATACTACACCTTTTACAAGTTAACAAAGTTAAACAAACAAGTCCATCAGGATGAATTGTTTAAATATGTTATGAGTAAGGCATGGTATATATGGTATATATGTTTTTGTAACATAATTAAATTAACAGAATTGAAATGGATGGGACATTATTGTTGTCATACCATCATCTTCTAGATCGGCTACAATCTGTCACAATTTGCAGTTCATCGAGTATTTTGAATGACAGGAAGAGGTGTGGCTTACACTATGGAATTACTTAAAAGTTGGTTGATTACACCATAGTTAAGCCCAGCCTACTTCAAAGAATTTCAACTAGGATTTTTATCATGTGCTGTGAAACTATGGTTTAACATGACACGTCCCAAGTTAAACAATTATTTTGCACAACACGCAAATTAAGTGTGATTAATCCATAAAAAACTGCAGTATTGTGTCACAAGTGTAATTATAATCCAGTTTGTAAAGTTTAAAATAAGTTGTTTATGAATGTTTGGTAAAGATTTGTTGATTTGTTTGTTTGAATGGTGCTTAATTCCACTTTCAGCAATTTTCAGCTATATCATGTGTCCAGATTTTATTGGAGTAGGAAGCCGGAGTGCCCTGAGAAAATTCCCCTTCCTCCAGTAGGAAAACTGGCAATCCTTGTCAATTAAGATTGGAGTCAAGTACACCCTGCCTACAGTGAGGCTTGAACCTGCAATGTTTGGTCAAGAAAAAGACATGTCCATTTTATTCAAACTTTGTGATGATTTAATAGTTTTTGAAAATTTTGGCCAGGCATTTTTGTCAACTAGGGACAATTTTTGGTGAAAAGAAAGCTCTGTTATATATTTACCTATAAGTAGCTTTTGTTTACCCATAACAACAGTTTCCCGTCTTATTCTAACCTGCATATTTTATATTCCCTCCACAGGAATTTAAAACCCTGTCTTGTTCTATCAGAGTTCTCTCTATAATACTTACCTTATGGTAAGCTTTATCTAATTCTGACTGTTTATCCTGCTCCAGCTGATTGATTTCATCCTGATGTGACAGTTCTTTAGCTTCTAGTTGTTTTCTGAATGAGTCATCGACAGATCTTAACTTTTCTATTGCAACACTACAAAAAAAGGCATAAAAAACTTTCAAATAAGTTTATAGGAGCTTAAATGTGCAAGAAACGCTTACTTAAATGTGTCCACGTAACAAAAACGGATAAACAATAAGACTGTAACATGTAGATTGTACAAAAATTATTCAGCACAATACCTGGTTGTTTCTTTTTCTAACAACATAACTAAAGCTAATAGAACAACATTTCTTTGCCAGGATAAATTCTTTACACACTTAAAAGGTAGTATGTAAATATATACGAAGTGAATAGACACAATGTCAAATTCTTGAATTGGGGCTTGGCTAATGCCTCGTATAGTTTCCTATCCCCTCTCTGCCCCTTTAACTGACTGTATAACACATATTGCATCATGTAGACATTTTGGTTATCATGTCCGTTAAGTTTAGAACTTTATATAATGTCAGTGATGTTTACTGTTTTTTATGTACCAACTTCCCAACTAAATATTACATGACATGACTTAAATGTAGAATTCAGTTTAACATTTACCTGGCGGCCTCTACAGCTTTGTCCCTCTCCTCTCGTAACTTCTTCTCTTTATTTTCCCAGTTGTCCCTCATCTGTTGGACTTGCTGCTCCAGTTGTCCGATCAGCTGTGACTTTTCCTTCCATTTGTTATTCAGTATACTGTTTAAATTTTAAAGTAAACTGTTTATAGATAACTATGATTGAATATTTTCAAGTTCAAGGTCACATTTTATTGGGTAATGATGTCTTTAAATATTCAACACAGAAATTCTTATGATGATGATTGTTTTGTCTTATAATGTTCACTAAATATTCACATTTACAATGAAATTTGTTCAACACTTTCACAAAATGTATTAGGTAAACAGGAACTAGATTACCAAGGTGCATAAAATCACTATACACCACATGGTACTATCGGATAAAGCAATATGCAAAATATCAGGCTTCTGCATCCTATAGTTACTTACAAAACTGCAACATAATTTTTTTTTTACAGACGGACGGACGTAGGAAGCAGGGATATAATTATTGGTGCAAGTAAATTTGTTAAAACCTTGAGGTACATGTATTTGTTTGTTTGTTTGAATGGTGTTTTAATGCAACTTTAGGCAATTTTTCAGCTATTTCATGGCATCCAGTTTTTATTGGGGAAGGAAGCCGGAGTACCTTGAGAGAATCCCCGACCTGCGGTAATAAAACTGGCAATCCATGTCAATTAAGATTGGAGTCAAGTACACCCTGCCAGCAGTTACATGTATTTGTCACACATGCATACACCTATATCAGTGAGGTAAAAGATTGTTTTAAACACTTAAAAGTAACGATAAATAAAAGGTTATCATTGCTTAATAGCATCTAACTAGGTTGTAGCAATTGATATGTTAAACAATGTTTTAAAATCGTTCTGAAATGCATCTAGATCAAATAACACTCAGTATATGAAAACAATTGTGTTTTGTTTGTTTGAATTATTTTTAACGCCACTTACAGCAATTTTTCAGCTTTATCATGACACTGAGTTTTTATTATGAGAGAACACACAGAAACTTCGAGCATGAACCACAATTCTAGTAGCATCTAGGTTTATCCATATAAGAAAGACAACTCTAGTTTAAATATAAAAAAATATATACATGTACATGTCTTAGCTGTGATCTACTACACATAAAAAATAAAATAAGAATACCTATGAGCTTTTTTAGATTCTTCCAATTCTGCCTGGAGATCAGATACCTGGTGCTTTAAATCATCTTTCCTTTCCCTCAGAGTATCCAGTCTTTCCTGTGAAAGTTGTTACTTTTTGTTAATTTTAGTAGGAAATTTAAATCAATTTGGGGACAGAACCTGCTGTTAAATTTGAGAATAAAACAAGTTACTCTGAGCTAATGCTCTGTGATGATACACCCACTCTATAACTTCAGAGAGGTCTGAAGATAAATCCAGCTGTATGGCATGATCATTATAGGTTATTTATGTTTTTTGAAACGAGCAGTCATTCCGAAGGTCCGTCGGACATTGGCAAAAGTCCACTAAAAATTGGTTTGGACCAGTGAAAGTTTATGACTTACTGGACCAAATGTCCAGTAATATTTCAGACATTTCATTGGAAACTCTTAAAAATGTCCAGTGAAATTTTCTTTGGTCCAGTGAATTTAGGTGATTAACTGGACCCAATGACCAGTAAAATCCACAAAACCTTGGGAACCTCTGAACGAGATGCGTTTTCTCGTTCATATCTCATCGAAGGGCGACAGCCCTGAGATGAGATGACGAGAAAATGCATCGAGTTTCATAAAACGTAAATAATCTGTTTACCGCTGTTTTGTAACATTGTGACGTCACAGTTTTACTTAACGACGTCTTGACAACGAGCTGAGATGGGCCCATCTCAAGCTAGTAGAGTGAGATGGAATAATATCGCACACAAAGGTCAAAGGAAAATACTGCAAAATAGCGATAATACAAAGTTATTGATACAATTTCAGTATTTATCATTCATCACTGCTGAGAAATATGTAAGGACAAATGGTTTTGTGTACACACACAGACGGACAAAAAACAGTTTATGTATAACCATATTCCTTATGGGGAGCACTGGATTAAAAAGACCTGTAAATAGTGTTTTCATTTTTTTCTCTGACTTGAATGTATCCCATTAACCCATATCATCAAATGCTGCACACATACAACTTATGCTACCCCTCTCTGACACAGAGAACATAACTGGTTCCAAAAAAACCCCTTCTGCCATACGTAATCCCCCCCCCCCCCCCCCCCGTTTACTATGAGACGACATTTGTTATCTGCTCATAACGTTATCCTGCAATCATTACATTTTTTGTAAACAAAGAATGATGTTTGTAAACCAATACACAAGACCTTATTAATTTTTATATAGTCTATTTATACACATTTGATACAGTTTTACATCAAAATTATTGTTTTGTACACAAAGCTTATCCCACCATGAGAGATATCTCTCATGGCTTCAACCAATGTGTGGCAGAGGTGATTGTGGTTGATGTCGGATACCCAGAATCCTTTGCATGGAGATTGTAATGCTGAAAAAAGAATATATGTACACACCTGAATATCCTGAGAAGCTGACCTTTCTTCATTCAATTGTTCTTCTAAACCTCTCTGTGTCTTTAAAGCTTCTTCTCTTGTTTTCTTTATTTCTTCATCTCTTTCTATCAAGCCCTGTAAAATGAAATTGCTTAGCTATGTTTGAAGTTATTACAATACAAGTGGTTTTTTTTGCCTGGGGTAAATTTAGTGTTTTTGTTTAAAAACTACAAGTTTAGTTTTGCGTAATGTAATTTTTTGTGGTTCCTAACCGGATTATTTCCAATTAGTCAGTGTGTTTTTATTTCAGCATTCCATCTTTTACCATGAATAAAGCAAATAGGTTAAATCACTGCAAAAAAAACAATTATAAAGTACTTCATACAATACTTAGTTTTTTCAAACTTTCCTGTGTATTAAATAATGTGTCCTTTTTCAAATAAGAAAGACACACATAGAAGTATTGTAAATTTTATCAAAATTTGTGACTCAAATCTGTCTTCACTAGAACACAGGTGAGCAATTCTCACTGATTGATACCCCTCCCTTATGTCAATGGCAAAATCCATGTTTTAATATGGGAAACCCCAAATTTAATTAATATTCCAATCAAAATGTTAAATATAAGGTGCACAATGGAACTATGTGACAAAGATTCTGTGTAAGTTTCATTAAATTCCATTCAGTAGTGTAGGAGGAGATGGGCATAAGAGAAAGTGTAACAGATGGAAAGATGGATGGATGGACACCCCATCACTATATACCCTGCTAAAGTGGGGATAAAAGTAAAGAATGTAGTAAATTGTCCAACATCAATATAAATTTTTACTGAAACCAATTGGTAGCTCCAATAACTGAAAACATCTGAAAAAAAGAGGAACAATGAAACCTAGAGGAACAGTAATTAGCAACAAAATTTCCTTCTGTGTTGCATTTTCAACTTCAGTAATATTGCATTTAAAAGGTTAACTCGTCAACAATTTACAAAATCAAAACCAAATTAAGAACTTTAACGAGTTTCAGTACCTGCTTATTCCTTCTGTACTCATTTGAGTAAAATCAAACAACAAAAATGCAAATCTAAACGGTTTAATTCATAGCACTACTTTTCTCTGAAGTGGGAAAAATAATGTCTGAATGGCACTCTACGATCAGACAATGTGTACTACTAACACTATACAGAACTAAACACTAACTAATACAATGTATCACAAACCATAACTTATCGTGATATATGTTCTTAATTAAAATACTCAAAACAAGTTGACAAAGTGTTTACAATTTCAATCCTTATAAAAAAAAAGAACACAATTTTCAGCAATATTGTGGCACCCAGTGTAGGTTATAGCTGCCACAGGTAACTAAACTTGATGGATACCTCTTTTAACTTGCGTATAGTCTCAGTCTGATCTTCTAACATCTTAGATTTAATCTTCAATGCATCAGACTCTTTCTACAAATAAACAAAATGTAAAATATTATACATTTATCAACCTGACACAATGGTGATATTGACTGGGCTGCTAGACAAGGTAAACATTAATTTTGAGGGCTTATAAATCAATAGCAACCTAGTTCAAAGTCAATAGGTGTTTAAGATTTTGAAATAGAAAAAACTTTTTTTCAAAGAACATATTTTGTTGATGTTGACAATGGAAAACCGAATATGTTGACTGGTGTGTTAATTTTTTTCATTAGCTAAGGACAAAACCAAGCTCTTAAGTCTTGGAAGTCCCTGTTACAGTTTTAGACCAAAGAAGGAAACTATCACTCTGCATAAACTAGTGGTTATATTTTGGAATTCTATTGTAGTTATCAAAAATACTTGCCACCTCTAATGAGATTTTTTTGGCAATCATAGCAGACAAATTACAATTATGTAATAATAATTATTGATATTTGTTATGACAGACCTGATACAATTTTTAAGCAGAGACAATGTTCACTGATGAGATTTTAACATTTGATTGACTACCGGTAGATGTTAACATTACGTCAAGTAAGCAGTATTTCAGCTAGATTCAGGACGATTACAAGTAAACAAACAATAAATCAATTGGGGAAAAATGGACCAATTAGCAAAAACTTTGAATGCCACTGGAAAAGCATGGGTATTGGTAGTGGGGGAAAATGTATTTAGCCTTTTGTAACACATAAAACCAGCCTTCTCTTATTAATATCTACAAAAGAGGTCTTCAGCATGCCAGGAGCATGTGGTCCACAATAAGGCTTTCCATTAAGACCTGACAACCCAGAACAAGAGGAAGTCCCCGTATGGTCCCAGAATTTTACACTTTACATTTGACATCCAACAACACCATGCCCCTGGACTGCATTCTTATACTCTAAATATACTGCTAGTATATTCTGGTTTAAGTAATCTTACTTAAAATACCGTAAAGAAAGAAATTTTGATTTTATTTTAATTATAACTGCCAATTAAACAGGGTACACAAAAGACTATGCTCCATTTTCACATGTTTTTTGTCAAAATCACATTGAACTGATCAGTGCATTACGATCATTAAATCAACATTAGGAATTCTCAAGCTGGAATTTTCATAAAGCAGAACTCTACCTTCCACCCTAACAATATTTTCCACAATGAGCTTAAAATTATGAATAAAAAAATGTATGGCCCAATTTGATGCAAAACAGGAAAAATGCCAAAAACATATGGGAAAACAGAGAATAAATCTGTTTAGTATCCTACCAAAGGTTGGGGGTTTTCTCCAGTATGAAATCTGGATGCCATGATATAGCTGAAAAATTGTTTAAAGTGGCATTAAACAGCATTCAAACAAACAAACAAACTTTGTTTAGTGTAAACTTCAATAATGTGACTGAATGGAGTTATCACCCTTTCTACATTTGAACAATATCACTACATGTAATAGACATATCATCTTAATGTATAGATTAACTGAGGAATATAGTTTAGAGGACATAACAACATCTCATAGATAGAAATATCATATGGGTGATTCTATAATGCACCCCATATCAACCCGAGACATTAATATCATCCGAAGAGCTCTGCTTTAGGGATGATATTTGACCAGGGTTGATATGGGGTGTGATATTGTTTGTTTATTTGCAGTACACCCTGCCTGCAATGAGAATTGAACCTGCAACCTCAGTATTGACACACCACATGATCAAAAGTAGACGAACTACCTTAACCACTCGGCCTACAAGGTCCCTGGGATGTGATATGGAAACACCTATACATGTTTCATATTCTGTTTATCATATATAAATTATACAGGTTTAGGAATGATCATCCTCACAAGTCAGGGTTTCTGTGTCCACATGTGTCCAAGAAACCCTGACAAACTTAGCTAGGAAATTCCAAGGCGAGATTTTCATATGACATAAAATCTTCAAAATATCAACCAATGAAATTGATTGAAAGAAGTATGTGTTTGGCAGTAGTCATTTTTACTCATTCTTGAGTGGGAAGAAAACGTAACGCAACTAATAAATAATGCCTTACTAACAAACTGTTAACACTACTGTACAAAATACACTGATTTTCACATGGTCTATGCAACACATCCGTTTGGTTTATTTACAATGGACATCGGGATATCCCCTTACCAAGTCGTGAATGAAAGCGAGCTTTTAATTGGCTACATGCAGGTATGATGTAGCTAATCAAAATAGTGACTTACAGCCCTGGAATTTCCTAGCTAAGTTTGTCAGGGTTTCGTGGACACATGTGGATACAGAAACCCTGACTTGTAAGGATGAGACATGATAACATGTATTTAGATGTGATGATAGGCATATCATTACAGCAAGCTTGATTTAGCTGTGATAATAATGGATTAAAACACTTAGACGTAATATATGCAAATTCACAGTATAAAGTACTAAATATATGAAAAGCTAGATTATAATACATGTACATGTATTAAATATTGTTATGTAAATATCGAAATAAATATCTTCAATAAAATAATAAGCATTTGGTTAAAAATAACCTAAGTAAGTTTTCTGATACATCTTTTTTATTTTGCCAATTATTGGTTTTTTTTGGTTTATTATATATAGTCAATATGACAATAAGTCTACCTATACCAATAACGTATAACTGTAGTCACACCCATTTGACAGGAATGATTGATTGACAGATTATTGGTCTGTCCCAAATCACTGTGTTTAAGAGTATGTGTAGACAATGTTGATTTGTCTCAATTTGTCTGATAAATGTTACAAGGTTGAAGATATCTATGTCAAAGAAACTTAAATGAAGACAAGAGAAAGTCGCCAGTGCAATTATATTTATCGCCAGTATAAATTAACAAATAAAGTTTACATTACTGGTTCAATAATTAACAGTTATATATACAATATTCATAAATTGTCAGAAAATATAAAATTTATTTTGTACGAGCCTTAGAAACAGGTAGAAATGCAAGGCTCTGTCGAGCATTTCTTACCTGTTTCGCAGCAAGTACAAATAAACGTTATATTTTCTTAACAATGTAGGAATATTGTTTTTATTCTGGAAGCAGAAATTCATTTTATACCAATGAAAAACATAAAAAAGTACACTTCTAGCCGATTGCTGACTAGAAATTTTCGGTGCGTATTCAAGTGATAGCCTGACATCACAAACAAATCTTGCATTCGCCAACATGCCGTAAACCAGAAGAAAATACTAAGTATCGTTAGAAGTAAAGACAAGGGCACCAGGAGCTGACGTCATTATTTACAAATAAAGTTTTGCTTTATTAGTAGGATCCTATTTGTATAGATAAAGCAGAAGTTGCAGAATAAAAATTTTAAGCTCATCTGTGTTATTGTATTACTTTCTAATGCTATCCATAAATTTGTAGAGTTTGATCTTTGAAACCACCAGTCCAGTTGAAACCAAAATTGGTCTCAAGGTCACAAAGTTGTGCTAAAACTTGTGTTTTTTTAAATTCTGATCAATAATTCAAAATGGCTACTAAGGTAGGTCTTAGTATCAGCAATATTCACTGGGTGTTCATCTACCAAGTTTATAATTTTTTTTATGTCAATGAGAAATTAAAATTGGCTGACATCACAGGACTTAGTCTAAAATATAATCATTTTATATACTGTTTAGATGCCTTCCCCTTACTAAATGCAAAGCAAATAGAACCCATTATGTGTGATTATTGTGGGATGGTGTTCTACAAATTTTCATTTGTGCTTGTTCATTGCCTATATAAATCAGGGAATACATGATCCTGGGAGACAGTGCACCAAAAAACCCTTTCCATGTACCGTATCCCTGTCACATTCAAAATACAATCTATGGTATAAATTGCTGTCTTCAATGCTTACATTTAAAGTTTTCTTGAGAGTAACAATTTCAGAGTTTAATGTTTCAATCTTGGCTTCTAGTCTTCCTCTATCCTGGGCCAATGAAGATCCTACAACAGATAACATCTCATTTCTAATCTGAAATATCATAGATTTTCTATAAGATCACATAATCTTAAAATTATACAAAACATCTTATCAAGAAATTAGAACCTTTGGCAAGACAGAAAACCAATCTGCAATGATAAATAACGTCAGTTGCGATAAGGTAGCAAATGTGACTACCAATAAATTACTATAGTCAAAATACAATGACCTGTCAGGTACTTTCTACCTATTGCTCAATCAATTCCAAAAATAGATAACAGCTGTTTAGAAAACTGCTTCAATCTGTTTTCTTTAAAGCTCTTAATATGAAAGAGCTGGACATTTAAATTGCAGCTACTCATGCGTGACTCAGGTAACTTTTAAACTTCTAAGGTGTTCCATCTACATTATACTCTATGGCTGTCTTCCAGATTAGAAATTAGAAATTACCTGAGTCATGCATGAATAGCTGCAATTTAAATGTCCAGCTCTTTCTTATTAAGAGCTTTAAAGAAAACAGATTGAAGCAGTTTTCTAAACAGCAGTTATCTATTTTTGGAATTGATTGAGCAATAGGTAGAAAGTACCTGACAGGTCATTGTATTTTGACTATAATTGATCCACATAATTTTGGATTAAATTTGTATAGTTTTTCTCTTGCTTATCAATATTTTTGGATGTCAACAACTAAATGTGTTACCTTGTTGTGCTAATTCTTGACCCCACAATTTTCTTTCTGCTTTTAGTCCACTGATCACAGAATCTTGTGCTTCCACTTGAGCCAATAGTTTGGTTTTATCCTTTAAAAAAAAAATATACCAGAATAATAAACTTAACATTTATGAATAAATGTGCCAGAACTGCCATTTTTCAGTAGCTATACACTGCAGGTTAATCAACCATGTTGAAAAGACAATCAATGTTTGTTTGTATGGTGTTTAATGCCATTTTCAGCAATTTTTAGCCATATCATGGTGTCCAGTTTTCACGGGAGGAGGAAGCCAGAGTACCAGGAGAAAACACCTGACCTGCGGTAGGAAAACTGGCAATCGTAGTCAATTAAGATTGGAGTGGAGTACACCCTGCCCGCAGTGAGACTCGAACCTGCAACCTCAGTGTTGACAGACCACATGATCAATGGTGGACGAACTATCTTAACCACTTCGCCACTGAGGCCCAAAACATCAACGAATAATTTGTTTTAAATGAAGGACAAACTGACAAAAGCTGATGTATTTTACTTAAGATAAACAGTTAAGTGTCAGAAAATTGTAAAATCAAAGAATGTGGATATATGCCTTCTTACACTATGCTTGCTAAATGCAGAAATATTTGGTATGGTTGATTTTCAAAGTTGAACAAAAACTATAGACATGAATAAACTATAAGGAGATGATAAAATAGTTTAGAAATACCTCCTTGCTTTTATAAGATAACACTGGGACCATACTGGTAGGGTTCCAAGTGCTTGACCCACAGAGCAGCCATCAAATCCTTGGGTGGCAGATAGGGGAGACCCTCTTGTTAGAGGGTTGTCGGGACAACTGAAAGTTTGGCAGCGGACCGTAGTGGGTGACATGTTTGGAAAGTGCCATGCTCCTGGCACTATAAAGACCCCTTTTGTAGATTTCAATAAAGAGCAGTAAGCTCATTGTTGCCACCACAAAAGACAAAATCCGCCACTATCTAATACCCTATACTTTTCCAGCAGTCAAAATTGTGTTCCCCATGTCCCATCCCACCACTTTTTTTCGTTGATTTATTGTTTGTTAACTTGTTCTCATCCTGAAATATAGCTGAAATACTGCTCACTGGACATAAAGGAAACATCAAATCAATCAATCAATCAATCAATCAATCAATCAATCAATCAATCAATCAATCAATCAATCAATCAATCAATCAATCAATCAATCAATCAAATCAATCAATCAATCAATATAAGATGACATCATGATTAAACATTACCACAAATAAGTAGCCTTAGCATTATCTTCTTTTTTGTAATGTTTTTTGGTGTAATTTTCTTACCAATGTCGCCTGTGAAACCCCTCAAACAATAATAATAAATTGCATTCCAAGAACAATTTCCCAACGATTAGTGTTAAGAGATTGTTACATAGACTGATACAAAGTGCCTTAATTGAACTATTAATAAGCCATAGTTTACCAGGATAATTACTGTGTATGGCTACAGTTCACAAAGGTATAACATAGGACACTTTTATAATTCAAAAACCAATTTTGCTTTACAAAGTAAAATAATATTGGTATATCTTATAAGAGGCAGGTACTGCTAACTCGTCTGGAGCATCTGAGTTCACCAGTGGTTTTACTGGGTGTTGGTTACTTCTTTTTTTTTGTGTTTTTGGTTTTTGTTTTGCGCTGTATTTGTTTGTCGGGATTTGTCCCTTGACTTTCTGATCCTGTTGTTTGGTCTGTTACCTACTTATCATGTAACAACCAGGTATTTAAACACAGAATTTATTAAACAAATAAGGTAGAATCTTTCCCTCTTGGTCTCTGTTTATATCCTTAAAAAAAAGTAAAAATAAAAAGTTACTGGAAAAAAAGTTGACAAACCAAAATGCAAATAGACAAAGAGAAAAACAATAAAAAATACTTGTTTGAGAAGTTCTAACTGGACTAGTTTTCTTCTAGAATCTTCTTCCTGAGCTTCAAGCACTTGCAGTCTATTCTGAAATAATATATAAACATTGATCTGAATAAGAGTTCTACAAATAAATTGACCTTCAGACAGTTATCTATTAGGTTACTTCCTGTAGATAATGATGAACTTTTATAAAATGCAAAAAAGTAGCAGACACTGTTAAAATCACATTTATATCTCCAATTTTAATGACAAGGATTGCCAGTTTTCCTACCGTCGGTTGGGGGTTTTCTTCAGGTACTCTGGCTTGCTACCCCATTAAAAACCGGATGCTGAAAAATTGTTGAATGTTTCATTAAACAATATTCAAACAAACAAACAAATAAATTTATATCTGACATAATGACCCTCATTTAGTCCAAAATCCAAACCTTTAGTAGAGAAAATATTTTGATACCTGTTAAAAGATGAAACAGCGACTTTTTCGACAAGGAGCAGTCAAATCAGAATTACCTCCCCTCTAGAAAGGGAGCATGAAAAAGGCTATACACTATATGGAGTAAGCATTAGGATAAAGCAATATGCAAAATATCAGGCTTCTGTAGGGCATAGTTGCTTAGAAATCTGTGTTGGAAGTTTTCGTTACACTGACAGACAGACAAACAGACAGAAGTAAAACAGTATACCCCTCTTCTTCAAAGCAGAGTTATAATAAAAAGGTTTCTGAAATGTTGGTTACTTAGCATAATCATGACATTGTTACCAAATTTGAATTCCGGAAGAGCATAATTTTGAAATTGATTTGGTAAAAACTAGAGGCTCCCAGGAGCCTGTATCGCTCACCTGAACCTGAAACCAAACACCCCTTTTTTATATAGAATTTCATTCCTATAAGGAATTGACCAACACTTCTGCAAAAGTCATTAATTTTGACCTTTTAAGGGAAATAACTCCTATAAGGAGGAGCTTTTGATTCTTAGGAGGGAGGTTCACTTGAAATTTGCTGTACCTGTTATACTTTTTTAACTATCAGCCAAAAACTCCCTTGACCCCCCCCTTTCTATTTTAAGCCAACGTAGCTATGTAGGTAGTCAGCTGTAATGATTTGCACAATTTTGGTAGAGGACATCCTAAAGATGATGTGTGCAATGTTTCAAAGCAGTCCTTTCATTGGTTAGAGGAGAAGATTTTTTAAAATCAATTAAAATTCATTAAAAAAAATGTTCTAAGAGAATAATTCCTAAACGGTTACTCAGACAATCTTGACCCTAAAGTCATTTTTGTAGCTCTCATAGAGCAGAACAATTAAGCAATGCTAACTTTTTCTCCAGTTCTAAAAATTTTCAAGATTTTGAGGCAAAAATGGCAAAAATCATCAATTTCGACAATTAAAGGGCAATAACTCCTACAAGGAGTCATCATACAACTTCGACACAATGGAGTGTTTTGTAGAGCTTTCGATGCTGATGAAGGCTGGTCCTTCAGTTTTTCCTGTATCTGTCATACTTTTCGAACTATAAGCCAAAAACTGTATTTTGACCCCCCCACCCCCCCCTTCTATTTTTAGCCATGGCAGCCATGCTGGTTAATCTGCGGCCATGGTTTGTGCAAACTTGGTTGAAGACATTTGACGGATAATGTGTAAAAAGTTTCAAAGCAGTACTTCCAGTGGTTTCAGAGGAGAAGATTTTTAAAAATCAATTATAACCGATTAAAAAAAAACAGTTCAAGTGGAATAATTCTTAAACGGTTTATCAGACAATCTTGACCCTAAAGACATTTTTGTAGCTCTCATAGAGCAGAACAATTAAACAATGCTGACTTTTTCTCTAGTTCTAATAATTGTCAAGATTTTGAGGCAAAAATGGCAAAAATCATCAATTTCGACAATTAAAGGGCAATAACTCCTACAAGGAGTCGTCATACGACTTTGACCCAATGGAGTGTTTTGTAGAGCTTTTGATGCTGATGAAGGCATGTCTCTTCAGTTTGCCTGTAGCTGTCATACTTTTTGAACTATAAGCCAAAAACTGTATTTTGACCCCCCCCGTTCTATTTTTAGCCATGTCAGCCATGTTGGTTAATCTGCGGCCATGGTTTGTGCAAACTTGGTTGAAGACATTTGACGGATAATGTGCACAAAGTTTCAAAGCAGTACTTTCAGTGGTTTCAGAGGAGAAGATTTTTAAAAATCAATTAAAACCGATTAAAAAAAACAGTTCAAGTGGAATAACTCTTAAACGGTTTATCAGACAATCTTGACCCTAAAGACATTTTTGTAGCTCTCATAGAGCAGAACAATTAAACAATGCTAACTTTTTCTCAAGTTCTAATAATTTTCAAGATTTTGAGGCAAAAATGGCAAAAATCATCAATTTCGACAATAAAAGGGCAATAACTCCTACAAGGAGTCGTCATACGACTTTGACCCAATAGAGTGTTTTGTAGAGCTTTTGATGCTAAAGAAGGAATGTTTCTTCGGTTTTCCTGTATCTGTAATACTTTTTGAACTATAAGCCAAAAACTGTATTTTGACCCCCCTGTTCTATTTTTAGCCATGGCGACCATGTTTTTTTACGAATAAAAAATCCAAACGATAGTTTGGTTGAGGACATGCTAAGCAACAACCATACCAAGTTTGGTTGCATTCTGTCAAGTGGTTTCAGAGAAGAAGATTTTTGAAAAGTTGAACGGAAGACGACGGACGGACGCCAAGTGACGACAATAGCTCACATGACCCTTCGGGTCAGGTGAGCTAAAAATGCTATCCTGTAGCATTTTAGTTATATTCATTGCACTATCCAGGATGCCATTTTTACTAAGATGATTCTGAAATTCTACACTCTGCAATTTCAATTTTGTCAACTTGTCAACAATGTCATGATTACAAAAAAGTGTTTTAATGATTTAATTAGACATTGTAGAAATGTGGAGAAATGAAAAATTATTTATTAAACCAAGATGGCAGTAAATATATTTAAGTAGCATGAGTGTGTTTGCTCCATTATGAGTAATGGGACCACTTTGTAGCTCCGCCAAGAAAAAAAAGAAGCAACATTATTGTAGCTAACACATACATACCCTGTATTCTCTATTTTGTTCCTGTTTACATTTAGATAATTCTGTAATTCTTCCTTTTTGTTCTTTAACCAACTAAAAACATAAGAAATTTGAGAAATAAAGTGATATTATACCTTTAAATCTTTCAAATTGCATAAACATAGGATAAAGAACAAAATGTTGATTACTATTATGGTTTTTAAGGCAAGAACAAAACATCATGTGTATTGCATTGTTTAACTGTTGACTTTGACTAGTATAATTGCATTAAGAGAATTTCCTAATTTTTAAATAGAATATGTCATGAGCTAAATGTACTATTCATGCAAAAAGAAAAAAAAAAACAAAAAAAAAAACAACCTTAGTGAGCAAGGTCATATAGCACACTCTAAGATACCTATCAAGTTCCATTAAATTGTGATCAGTAGTTTCTGCATAAAAGCTCATACCAAGTTGTTTCACACAAATATTTGAGAAATTACAAAGTTTAAAGGAGGAATAACTGCTACAAAAAATATTGCATCATAATTTTCTGTCGATATGCACAACTAAATATGGTGTCCTTCATTCCTACCAAGTTTCATAAAATTCTGCTCAGTAGTTACAGAGGAATTGCAGTTACAACAACATTTTGAGAAATTTCTAAGTTTAAAAGGGAAATAACTCCTACAAAAAATATTGTTTCATAAATTTGTCATCAGTACATGTAGTTACATAGGAGCAGCACTTACAAAAATATTTTGAGAAATTTCTAAGTTCAGAAACTTTTAGAAAAAAATACTGTATCATAATTTCCTGTTCATATGCACCACTACATATGGTGTCCTTCGTTGCTACCAAGTTTCATAAAATTCTGATCAGTAGTTACAAAGTAGTTACAATAGGACTGATGGACAGACTGACGGACCAGTCAAAAACATTATACCCTCCGCAACTTTGTTGCATGGGGTAAAGTAAATAAAAAACTGAATCAAAGATGCTCAGGTCAAATGGAAAAATGACATTATCATAACTGTTCATTATACATATATGCTGGACAGGGGTCCGGAAGTTTTCCCTGCCCATTTCGGTCATTTTTCCCCCTAAGAAATTACCATATATCATGGTAGTGAATATTGGTTTGGGGTCGTTTCGTACGGAAACTTGTGTGCACGTCGGGTCGTTTCGCCACGATAGTGTGAGTAAGCGAAAATATATATAGAGATACAATCTCCTGCCTAAAAAATCTTTATTGTAAGATGACATGTTGTCTATGCAACAAAATAATGGCAAACAATGTTGTTTTGATGAATATCCCGGCGAGTTTTTCATTTACCGGAAATAGGAAGTTGTCACCTAATTGCAACAAGTTCGGACCAGAATTGAATTTTTACGTTATTCTGCGATGGATTCTTTTAACAAGTTTTTATTATTAAATGAATAATCATTTTTGTTCTCATTATTTTCAAGGAATTTTTCTTTAAATTGGTTTTCTTTTGATTTATGTAACGTTTAGTTACATTGGCACTTGCGTAGTGTACAATTTTGACCGCACATGTTTTTCATTAAAGTTGCGTGTACTGTAAAGTTGTCTTATTTTCTTAGAAATGTGAAATAGAAACAATCTATTATATTCAATCTCTGTATATTCAAAATGTTGTTGAATAGTATGTTTACGATATGGATGAAACAGATCTGTCACCACCTATTTACCTATTACGTAATCACCGGTCGGTTGTCAATAAACACATGTCAGTGACAGGAAATAGCCTTAGGGTTGATTTTTTAATACAAATATTTCTACATAGAAGAAATTAAAGGGATTAAGTCCAACAAGTGATTATTGCATGTCAAATATTACTTTTTAGATGTCTGATTTGTGCAAATCGTAGTCGGTCATTTTAGTATAAATTTCGGTCATGTCCGGCAAATATGACCGTTTCCGGACCCTTGATGATGGACTGAAATCTTAAACAATTTATTTGAAGAATATACATCAATTTCATACCAGCTAGCCAAAAAGCTGTTTTTTTTGTATAGGAAGTGACTATAAAAGCTAAACTAAATTTTGTTAAAAATAGGGCATAAATCAATAAACCTGTTCAGGAACAGTCAGACCTGTCTAAAGAGACCACAAGGAAGAATAAAAAGTGGTCTCATCAGACAGGTAGTCTAAATACAGATTCAATTAATATGAAATTCATGAAGAAAGAATTTGAAAAAAATGTTAACCTTGAAAATAGTGTCAAGGTCAAACTCCTGTCAAACCAGAGGTCACTATTTTCTTGGTTTTATTAAGAACAGGTGTTTGCTTTATAAAGGTGGTTTCCTGGGTGGTTTGCTGTATATATAATCAATAAACTTTGTAAACCTACAGCTGTTAACTCATTTAACATCTGTGTTGATTTTTCGTCTTTTCTTTGGGCCGCCAACAAAGCCTGTTTATTCTCTGCGTTTTCCTCACTGCAACACTGATAGGCCTCTTTAAGCTGTAATTAGAATGAAATCATCAGCTCAAAATATTACAGTTCAGTTGAAATAAACATAGTGAAACATAAGGAAAAACAAAACATGTACAAACATCATTTATTTTGTTTTTAATACCAACATAAATGCAGGAACATTGCATACAGTGTCCTTAGCATCTTAAAAAGGAAAAGTGAAATCATCAATACACGAAAAACAATGTTTCACATCTGACTTTTTCTGATTAGAGCCTTAAATAAGTCCATTTGGACAATAGAACCAGGCTTGGACTCTAAAGAAAAAAGTGTCGACTAAGTGATAGAATATATGATATTTGAAAGTCTCTTTTACAGTAATATTAGAAATACGAGTGACAGGACTTATGATATTAACACAAAATAAATAGGTTATGCAAAGACTTTTGAATGGTGCATATAAAAAGAGGAAAAAGCACTTTAAAAGACGGGAAAACAAATCACCAAATAAATTCACAGGAAACAAACACAAGAAAGGTTCCTCTTTAGGTCATTTGACATCTTTTTTTGATGGACCATAAAATAGTTGGCCAAATCAAAAATAGCCAAAGGGCCTAAAGAGCTATGGTTCTGCATCTAGTGGCGAGGTTGAACTAGTAAAAATGGTCCAAAATATCCAACGCAATCAATACAGACATGGAGAAACATATAGCACTAAAAAACTTCATAATACAACAGAAGTTGACACTTTCTTTCAAAATACAACATGCACACAAATGCAAACTCAAGACAAGATAATGTTTTGAGAAAATAACTGCAACAGTGAGAAAAAACTGATTACATATAAATAAAAAAAAAAAAAACCAAAAAAAAAAAACCAATAAAAATAACTGCATCCATAAAAGTACGTCCAACCTCATCAATGCAGTCATCTTTAATTAAATCATAAACCCTCCCAGACACTTCATTATATTAGCTTCTTAACAAGCTAAATCTATACAAGATAAACTCAACCTGACAGAAACAAATTGTTAAATCAGTAGTGAAATCTACAATTGTGGAATCAACAACATTTTGATTAAATATAATTAATATATCATAAATATAGGTCAGTCTGACATATATTAATAGAAACTTGAGGCCTTCACAGTGTGTTACATTTTAACGAGTCCAAGTTCATACTGTAAGTTGCGATTATAGGAAATTCCATATACATTCAGGATTTTAATTCACCTGAAGAAAATCAGTATCTTTTAATTTGCATAATCTGAAAAAATACCAGAATAATATTCGTTATACCCACTGTTCTCAAACTTCATTTTCTTATGCAACACTGACTGTTGTGTGAAGTTTCAATTCAATGTTCTGTATAAATTTAAATTTAATCTGAATTAATGTTTAATGTACTTGGAGCGGCATAATTCCACTACAAAATGAGGGCTCAGATCAAGCCCCTTTTTAACCTGCTTAAAATGGCTTTTACTGCATTTGTTTGGGGTTTAACACCAATTTCAGCAATTTTTCAGCAATATCACAGCTTTTATTGGGAGAGGAAGCCAGCTTATGCAGAAGATTTCCAGACCTTTGGTAGGAAAACTGGCAATTCTTTTAAATTAAGAATGGAGTCGAGCACATCCTGCTACAGTGAGTCGACCTAAACCTGCAATGTTGACAGGCACGTAATACAACTTCTCTTTTGACCCATAATATAAAAATTGTTTCATTACAAATCATAGGTATATACTTAGTTGGAATTTACTAACTACTCCTTATTGGAATTTACTAACTACTCCTTAAAGGAAATAATTAACTGAAAAATGTTATTTACAATGTCATAATGACATCGTGAAATTGCTAGTTATTTGTTTAAACAGTGGTTAATGTCAATTTCATCAATTTTTCAGCTATATTGCATTGGTATGCAAGCCAGAGTGCTCAGAGGTAGAAAACCCTTGACCTTCAGTAGAAAAACTGGCAATCCTAGTCAAATAAGATTGGAGCTGTGCACACTCTGCCCTCAATGAGACTCCAACTCGCAACCTAAGTGATGATGAGTGTTATCAATAGCAGATGACTAAATATCTTTACAACTTGGCCACCTTGGCACCTAATGAAATTACAACAGATTTACTAGAAACATGCGTGTAGTTATATAAATTTTAGCCACAATTTATGTTCAAACTCTAAAATGTGACATTTCATAATGTCTGTATAATGTCATGTACAATAAAAGTACATTAGAATGATTCAATTGTTTGAAAAGCATCGATTTAAAATTAACAATTTTTTTTTTATTTGAAATAGATTCTAGATCACATTAAACTGATTTTAAGATAAAATAAGGGACTCTTTCCTTGACCAAAAATATTCTTTAAAAAATCTGGTCAATACTTTACTGACAATTATTAAAGGATTAACTACCAAAAATATTTTCTATATTGAAGGATAACAAAATTTCCGTTTTGCACATTGTATACGCGGATTATATTAAATGTGCAAAATGGAAATTTTGTTATCCCTCGATGGAGAAAATATTTTTGGTAGTTAATCCTTATAATAAATAAATTCAAACAATAGAATAATCTCTACAATTTTATTTTTGGAACTGGACATTTTTGAAAAAAGAGATAAACACAAAAACTCTTAGTTTCCCGTGGAGTAATATATGATGTCAAATGGCGTGTGTCTCCATGACGATCAAATTGGTTTTCCATCCTCTGATAGAAAATGTTTTCCAGCCAATCAAAAGTCAGTATTCTGGCAAAATGTATTTATACTAAAATATATCTTATTCATGCCAACAGACAACTAAGTGTTTCTACCATTCAACGATAGTTTTATTTTTAATTCATGGTTGCAATTGTGAGTGGAAAATAAGGAAGATACTGCTACCGTATGTGTTCTTTTTCGAATGGAGAAAATTACGCGTTTTGTTAAAACACTGTGTGAGTTATTTTTGCATGATGTAATTTTTGCAGTCCCTAATAAGGTTGAAAAACTTTAGTTTTTCCTAATATTTTGAGTGCTTTTGTTTTTTCCATACCAACTTTTATCATAAATATAGCACAAGTTAAATCACAACAAAAAAACCACTAATATGGTGTAATTGTAAAGGGGCCAATATAGACAAACTCACTGATAATTAGAGTTTTATTATTTTTAGGACTTTTGAAAACAGGCAAAACATTAAAAATGTAATAGACATAGACCACTCTGACAACAGATTCTCACCGTTACTGAATATGTATCTTATACAGCAGTATCTGTACCTTGCATTCAATGATCGCTTTGCCATTAATGCAGTAAGGGTTATCGGAGATGCTCACATCTTACCCATAGCATTATACATATTTTATTAAAAAAAATTGCATTAAATATAAACAGATTATGACTCATTTAAAAAATTGTTCAATTACTTCCTAGTACAATGCATTAAAATAAGAGATTTTATAAAGAGCTGTTTGAATTACCGGAAATGCTTGTCAATCAAGACAGAAATTTTAAAAGTTTAATTTTAGACAGCGAATGAATATGCATAAATGAATACATCAAATTTAATAATAACAGCTGGATAAAAAACTGTGTCGAATACAAATAAAAAGAAAGTGTGTGCTTTGGATGCTTATATCTTTTTGCAGAAATTGCTGTTTGTACCGACATTAGCTGTTATATGGATTTCCGTAAACAAAATTTAATGAACAGAATTGAAGACTAGTGGGAAGTGTCTGTTTCCAAAAATAAATAACTATATAAAAAAAAATTGTGCTGCCTTTAAATAAAAGTTGAAAACATGTAGTCAAGGCAATTTTTTGTTTTGAATATCCCTGTCGTACCCTGGTCAGGTGGTGTTGTAGGAGAATTGTAAAACCCCGACTATTGAAAAGAAAATTTAAAAATATGAAGAAATTGCTGTTTCACATTAATATCAGTATGTAAAAAATAATACTGCCTTCAACCAATTCTTAAAACCTGATTAAATTACCAGAGTACAGCATAATTAAATGTCATCGCAATTAAATGCCTTCTTCATAAATCAATATAGACCTCTGTCACCTCTTCAATTAATTACAAAATCAGTGTGACCTACATTTGGTAAGTAATGAATTCTTTTGGAATTACTTTTTTTAATTACAAAGAATGCAAAGTGATCCCATTTTCTGCATCATCTTCAAACAGCCATGTCAACATTACTGCTTAAAAGATTTGGTTTAATGTACATTAACTTCTGTGAGATTATTAGCCCATTAATAAAAATAGTTTGCTTGCCGTTTCATAACCCCAAACATTGGGAAGCAGGTTATTATAGTTTTTTATTTCTAAAAAGTAAAGACAAATTTGTACCATAAAAATGTTAAACACGGTTTAAAATCAAACTTGTTTAAAAATAAAACTTTGTGGGTAGAGACAAATTTGTTTGATAGGAAACTGAAAAAGAAGATTGCACAGTTGTATTTTCCAAGATAAATCATATAAACTTCATATGAAAGTGTTCAATGAGAACTCCAAACAGTAGGATAAATATTTATCCTGAATCATTAATATTGCTGTACAGTAAAGGTATAAAAATATCATTTGTTTTATCTGTTTGATATATGAAAAGTCTCTTGGTGTCCCATGTATGACTCAGGTAAGTGAAAACTTTTAACTTGGATCTCTTACATTATACCCTATGACAATCTTCTAAGTTTCCAAGTTAAAAGTTTAAATTTACCTAGTAGCTGTTTAAATGTCCAGCTATACTGATGAAGAGCTTTAAAGAAAACAGACTAATGCAGTTTTCAATACAGCTGTTGTCTGTATTTAGAATTGATTGATCAATAGGAAGAAAATACCTGACCTGTCATTGTATTTTAAAAATGTATTCTTTACTGGTTTATAATATTTGTGACATTCTGTTATCGTTACATTATGCCCCAAACTTTTACAACACATCTATTGGTTACTAGAGATGTTCTTTTTCATGCTTTTTTGGTATAAAATGTATTTTATGAATACACGAATACACAATATTGTCTGAAAATATTAAGTATTAATTTACAGGCCAGAAATGCTCACCTGTTCCTGGCATTTCTGAATATAATATAATAATAACTGGTTTATTTTGTGTGGGGAAAATTTTGCATTTTTTTGTTAAAAAACTGTTCCCGAATTTATTTTTGGATGTTATTTTCGCTGTCCCAAATCAGAATAAATAAATCATTTTTCCAAATATTTTGTGCGTTTTTGTTCTTGCATTCCAACTTGTACTGCGAAGATAGCGAAAATGAAATCCCCACAAAAAAAAACCTACATACAGTAGCATGTACTTCATGTATATATTATATGTACAAATGTTGTATGACAAGGCAATGTGAGTATCTTACCTCATTAAATCTACTAGCCTCTATCTCCAAAGCCATCCTAAACTCATCCTCTAATTCTGTGTATTGTTTCATGAGCTGTTCTATTCTACAAAAGTAATAAGGATACATTTCTAAATCTGAAAATCTTTCAGAGTCTACAATTGACACGATGGATTTTCATTATATCTATTTTTATGTTTCACAAAAGAACACATAAATTTCTTATTATTAGTACATTTTGGAAAAAAAATGGCTTCCAAAATGCTTCAACAAACCAAAATATTCTGTTATAACACTCATATTTTATTTTTTAATAAAACCATGATTAATTTACAATAAATTTACTTTAACACATGTATGCAGAGTATATGTTTTCAATGGCTTAAAATACTGTGAATCCCAATAAAAATAACAGTAAAATAGTTAAATTTTCATTTATCACCTGATTGATTCAACTAAACAACAACAACAAAAAACCAAAATGTCAATTCATAGAATGTACATGTGTACAGTATACATTAAATTGTGGGAAACTGCTATTTTTCATTCTTTAGTAACAAAAAAAAAAAACAAAATGTATAAGTCAATTCATAGAATGTACATGTGTACAGTATACATTAAATTGTGGGGAAACTGCTATTTTTCATTCTTTAGTAACAACAAAAAAAAACAAAATGTATAAGTCAATTCATAGAATGTACATGTGTACAGTATACATTAAATTGTGGGAAACTGCTATTTTTCATTCTTTAGTAACATTTCTTGTATGAACTAGGCTTAAAAAAAGTGGAACCTCAGTGGCAGAGTGGTTAAGGTAGTTACAAATCAATGTGGACCAAATTTTATTCTTGGTTTCGGCTGTTCCCAGGTTTTTTAAATGGATTCATAATTCACATCTTTAGTTTACACTGGCATAAAATTGTAATTAATTATCAGTTCAATTAGTATTGTTATTGGTATTTTTTTACTTGTCTACTGGATTTGCTATTTAGGAAACAACTGTAATGTATTTATAGATTTGCCAGAAACTGAGTTTACTTGCGACGCATAAGGGGAGCAAGTTAACGGATATTTCTGACCATCAAATTATCAATTGATGCCCACAAATTTTCAAATACATTACCACTATCTCCTGTCTAATGCCATGGCAATAAAAATATAAATAAACTGTCTAAAATGGGAATATTTGTTATTGATTGGAAATAACATCTGTGATAATGCGTCAATCGTGGAATGGATGCCATGAATTTATTAAAGTTATCCAATCAGAATTGAATTTTTTTTTACATCATTTTAGTTATTTTTCACTTTATCCGTGAAGATTTCAGAAAAGTCAAACACAACACCACACACCTGTAGATACTTAACATGAAAAATTACAGTCTAATAAATACACAAATTCTTGCCAAAGATACTTCATTTTGTTACATTCATAGACATTATATTATTGATATTTACCCCTGTTCTAGGCAAAAAAAGTAAGGAACCTTATTCCTTAAAATGGTAAAATAGCAATAAATTATAATTGCATTCGATTATTTCTTACATTTATCTTTACTGAGGTACAGACAGTTGTAGACTTACACCATGACATACTGTATTCAGTATATTAGTATATGAACTTTTTGTACTGATAAATAACTTTTTGATTGGCCAGTGTTTCAATCCAAGTGTCCTTTTGACCTTTTTATCCTTGATTTGAAATATGTATGATTGACAATGAATACAGACATTAATTAGACTATTGGGAGAATTAACACTTGGTGCTCCATAATTGCCTTGTTTTGAACATTTAATTGTTCTTAGGGGAGAAATATAAGGTTTCTACATTAAGGAATAAAATTAGACAGTGACCAATGTCATCACAGAAAACTGAAACCAGTTATTGTTAAGAAACTTCCGACTGTGTTAATCCTGACATGAAAGGTTTTGTATGTTTGTCTGTTGAGATCTTGTTCGACACAATTTTCAGCAATTTGTCAGCATCCAGTTTTCATTGGGGGAAGAAGCCTTAGATCCTGTTTAACTCGACCTTTAACTAGAACTATGTCAATCTTCAATCATAATATTTCATAAATGTTTATAAGAAATATATTTATCACTAAAATGTTGAAAATTTCTCCTTCTCATGACAGTATTAAAGGTGATTTGGATAGGATTTGGTGTGTGGTAACGTTCTGATCAACAACACTTCTGGAGTAGAAAAATATCTTCGACTACTTAAAAACCAGAACACGGAATACACAAGGCCAGGTTAATGGCTCAAATACATACAGTCGTTTAAACGGAATACTGGAGGAAAATGCTCCATGAGAGATCTGTAATTTATATGATGATTAACCGATTATTGTTGACTAAATGATGATGCTCCCGGTGATCTGTCCAGCTGTAGCTTATAAGTGTCAGGTGCAGAACTCATTGATCTCAGAGATATACTAAAAACATTTAATCCAAATGTTATAGGGTCTGACATAAGTGTCAGTTTATGGCTGTTAGTATAGCTAGTAAACATCTACAGACACTCATTATGGGCATTGTAATTTTAGATTATTTTTTTAGACATTTAGGTAGCTCTTTTAATTTTATAATGCTTAGGAAAACTGCTAATAACTTGAACTTGAATTGGGAATTCTGAATCTATTAAAATTCAGGAAATACTTCAATGGATAAGAAGTGGACAAAAAGAGTACATCCTAAAATGAGAATGTAGCAGGGAACCAAAAGCAAAGAAGCAAGAATATTGGGAAAGGTGAGGTTGGGCTATTAGACAACCCTCCACAAGTTAGGTCCATATTAAATGCTGATCACAAATGAATGTGAAGAAAGTTTCATAAAAAAAAACAACAGTTCAAAGGTGATTTAAGTAGTTAAGAGAAACCACAAAGTCTAATACATATGGTAAAGAAAGGGAAAGTCAACAATAAAAAAGCTCCAAAGTATATTCACTGGCTAACCATTTACCAGTTCACTAGTGACTGTTAACTAAATTAACTAAACAAATATCTTTCGATACCCCTGAGTAATTTTCTATAGGAATGGAAATAACAGAATCACTGACATTTGTTTTCTCATCAATTATACATAATTACACTAATGATAATTCAGATTTTCTTTTGACAATTTGTAAAATATTTAACAGGTATTATTAGACGACAGCAGCCCATTCATATTAAGGCAATTTTCGTGTCAATTTGTCACAGATTTACATCTAACATTGAAATAAACCTATAGTACATAATTATCACATAATAACCTCCCTTAGTAACACCAGTAAAGAAGACGATTCCTTCCTAATACACCTCAATGATTAAATGGCATCATCCACTGACTTTTAAGCCATTTTGTGTAAATATGTGTGGAGGCAAATCAAATTACGCAACAACATGCAGCTGAAGTGCTTTCAATGATACACTGAACTAAGGCAACTCAAAACACTCAATTGATCATAGAGAGTTAATACTGGGCCCATACTGGGAGGGTTCCTAGTGCTCAAACCACAGAGCAGCCCAGGGTGTATCCAGGTGGAGGATAGGGGAGACCCCCTCATTGGAGGTTGTCAGATCATAATACGGAAAGCCTTGAGGTGGACTGTATTGGGTAACATGGTTGAAGAGTGCCACGCTAATTGCCTGAAAAAGATCCCTTTTGAAGATTTTAAAAAGAGTAGCTGCTATGAAAGGCTTTATTCTTGTCCTACCCAGTTTTTCATACTTTTTCTGTCGAAATTTTGATCCCTGATGTCCTATCCCAACCCTTTACTGTTGATTTATTGTTTTTTTTAATTTATTCTTTGCTGAATATTGCTGAAATACTGCTCTCTTGACGTAAGGGACACATTCAATCAATCAATTAATAAAATCAGGATAGAGGTAAAACCATTACAACATGGAAGCTTGATCAACTCACAGACAGCACAAATTATGACAAGTCCTGCATTAGGAAACTACAGTACCCAAACATTACTATACTGATAAAAAACCATAAAACAATTCTTCATGTAATGGAATTCCTGAAGTGAGAAACATCTCAAGCATATCCTAAAATTAGACAAATTAAACAACCATGAAGAAAAACAGCCTTTTGGACAAATAATATACACATAAAACAGCTAACATTGATCCAATAAAACACCTAAAAGGAATGAAATACAAATGTATCCATAAAGAACAACTGCCTTTCAGATGAATGAAAAACATCCCAAAAGTATCCTAACATTTGACAGATAATATACCTATTAAGAACAACTGCCATTTGTACTGATGAAATACACATAAATAACAACAGCCATTTGTACTGATGAAATACACATAAAAAACAACAGCCATTTGTACTGATGAAATACACATAAAGAACAACAGCCATTTGTACAGATGAAATACACATTAAGAACAACAGCCATTTGTACAGATAAAATACACATAAGCTAGAGGCTCACAGGAGCCTGTAATCGCTTACCTGGAACCCAAATGACTCCAACTATATTTAAATTTTTGAAATTAACAGTTTCAGTCTAGTTGTTATAGCTTTTAAGTTATTGTGCAAAAACTAAACATTTCTTCAAAAATTTTAGTTTAGTACAATAACTCCTATAAGGTGCCATCAAATAATTTCTGAAAATCAAATGGTTTGTAGGCCTTGTCCTTCAGGGAAATTTAGAAATTTACAGTTGTACTCTAGATGTGTTATAGACTAATTTATAATACAAAAACTGTTCATTTGTCCAAATTCAGGACGAAAATGGAAAATTTCATAAAAAAATTGTCATTTAAGGGCAATAATCCCTATAAGGAGTCCTCTGACAATTTCAGACCAATTAAGTGAATTGTAGGGCTTTTATTGTTGATCAGTTTTGCTATGTATAATTTCACTCTAGCTGTTATGGTTTTTAAGTTACAGGACAAAAACTGAAAATTTCATAAAAAATTGTCATTTATGGGCAATAACTTATTTAAGGAGTTGTCTGACAATTTCACTCCAATCAAGTGAATTGTAGGGCCTTTATTGGTGATCATTTGTGCAATTTACAGTTTCAATCTAGCTGCTATAGTTTTCAAGTTACAGGACAAAAACGGAAAATTTCATAAAAAATTGCCATTTAAGGGCAATAACTCCTATAAGGAATCATCTGACAATTTCAGACTAATGCAGTGAATTGTAGGGCTTGTATTGTTGATCATGTTTGGTATTTACAGTTTTACTCTAGCTGTTATAGTTTTAAAGTTACAGGACAAAAACGGAAAATTTCATAAAAAATTACCATTTAAGGGCAATAACTCATATAAGGAGTCATCTGACAATTTCAGACCAATCAAGTGAATTGTAGGGCTTTTGTTGCTGATCATTTTTGCCTTTTACAGTTTCACTCTACCTCGTATAGTTTTCAGGTTATATTGTAAATACCAAATATTTTGTCAAAAATCGTCAAAAAAGGGCAATAACTCCTACAAGACGCCAATACACAACTTCGCACTAATAGCAACTATTGTAGACCTTAATGTGCTGATCAATTTGAAGTAACAGTTTTCTCTATAGCTATTATAGTTTTTTAGATAATGATCAAAAACCTGTGTTGACCCCCATGTTCTATTTTTAGTAACAGTGGCCATATTTGTCTGTTGATCAACACTGGTGGGTACAAACTTGAAAAAAATTGGCCCAGTGGTTTCAGAGGAGAAGATTTTTGAAAAAGTTTACGACGGACGCCAAGTGATAGCAAAAGCTCACATGGACCTTCGGTCCAGGTGAGCTAAAAACAACAGCCATTTGTAAAGATGAAATACACAAGAAGAACAACAGTCATTTGTACTGATGAAATACACATAAAACAACAGCCATTTGTTAAGATGAAATACACAAAAAGAACAACAGCCTTTGTACTGATGAAATACACATAAAGAACAACAGCCATTTGTACTGATGAAATACACATAAAAAACAACAGCAATTTGTACAGATGAAATACACATTAAGAACAACAGCCATTTGTACAGATGAAATACACATTAAGAACAACAGCCATTTGTACAGATAAAATATACATAAAAACAACAGCCATTTGTACAGATGAAATACACAAAAAGAACAACAACCATTTGTACAGATGAAATACACATTAAGAACAATAGCCATTTGTACTGATGAAATACAAAAAAAGAACAACAGCCATTTGTACAGATGAAATACAAAAAAAGAACAACAGCCATTTGTACAGATGAAATACACATAAAAAACAACAGCCATTTGTACAGATGAAATACACATACAGAACAGCCATTTGTACAGATGAAATACACAAAAAGAACAACAACCATTTGTACAGATGAAATACACATTAAGAACAATAGCCATTTGTACTGATGAAATACAAAAAAAGAACAACAGCCATTTGTACAGATGAAATACAAAAAAAGAACAACAGCCATTTGTACAGATGAAATACACATAAAAAACAACAGCCATTTGTACAGATGAAATACACATAAAACCAACAGCCATTTGTACTGATGAAATACACATAAATAACAACAGCCATTTGTACAGATGAAATACACATTAAGAACAACAGCCATTTGTACAGATGAAATACACATTAAGAACAACATCCATTTGTACAGATGAAATATACATACAGAACAGCCATTTGTACAGATGAAATACACATTAAGAACAACAGCCATTTGTACAGATGAAATACACATTAAAAAACAACAGCCATTTGTGCAGATGAAATACACATAAAAAACAACAGCCATTTGTACAGATGAAATACACATACAGAACAACAGCCATTTGTACAGATGAAATACACATTAAGAACAACATCCATTTGTACAGATGAAATATACATACAGAACAGCCATTTGTACAGATGAAACACATACAGAACAACAGCCATTTGCACAGATGAAATACACATTAAGAACAACAGCCATTTGTACAGATGAAATACACATAAAAAACAACAGCCATTTGTACAGATGAAATACACATTAAGAACAACAGCCATTTGTACAGATGAAATACACATAAAAAACAACAGCCATTTGTACAGATGAAATACACAAAAAATACAACATCCATTTGTACTGATGAAATACACAAAAAGAACAACATTCATTTGTACTGATGAAATACACATTAAAAACAACAGCCATTTGTACTGAAGAAATAAACATAAAAAACAACAGCCATTTGTACAGATGAATGCACACAAAAACAACAGCAATTAGTACAGATAAAATACACATAGAGAACATTAGACATTTGGATAAATGAAATATTAGTACACATGGAAAACAGTAAGCTGGATGAAACACCCCCCCCCCCCCCCAAAAAAAAGCTACTAAAATTAGACAGTAAAATACCCATAAAAAACAACTGGCTCTTTTAGACAGTCAGATGAAATACCCATCACAATTTTAACATAAGACAGAAAAAAACCATAAAGAAGAACTCTATAATAAACCAGGCAAATGACAATCAACTGAATTATTTGATTGATTGATTGGATGTCTGCTTTATGTCCAGTGAGCAGTATTTCAGCTATATTCAGGACGGGAACAAGTTAACAAACAATAAAACAACGGAAAATGGGGGTGGGATGGGTCACAGGGAAAAGTATGGCGTTTTGGGTAGGGGCAGAAAATGTAGCCCTTTGTAGCGGTTACAATGAGCCTACTCTTTTTCGAAATCTACAAAAGGGGTCTTTATCGTCTTTAACACCTTACCCACTACGGTCCGTGGTCAGGCAATTATGACCTGACAATCCCCCGACGAGAAGGTCTCCCCTATCCGCAACCCGGGGACGTGCTGGGCTGCTCTGTGGGTTGAGAACTGGGAACCCTCCAAGTATGGTCCAAGCTGAATTATTTGACAGATTCTGAATATTTATTTTGTCTCACAAAATTTGATGACTCCAGTTTGGAACACTTTGTTCCCAGTTTAAATGTCAAAATCTTTCTTCAAGTGTCTAGGTCTGTATAAGACCATTTTATTATGGTATAAATCGGTACATTGTTATGTTAAAATACGAATAACCTGTAAACTGTTCCCTAGGTAACACATCATTATTAGATACAGTTAGTTAGCTATAATTTATCAATAAAATTTTCCAGCTTAAGGCAGTGTTCAGAATACATAAAGTGCAAAACAATCATTCCAGTAAAATAGAAAGAATTAAGGAAAGCTATACAGCATTATCAATAAATATATTAGGTCTTATAACTGTGTTTCATTTTAGGAGAAAAAAACATTAAAAGTACATGAACAAAGAAAGATCAAAAGCAATAATTTCCATATTTCTTTGCAATCATTTTATATTGACTGAACATATCCACAAGAAAATCTTTATAAATAAAAAAGAAAACCAAACAAACCTGTTACAGAGTTCAAGAAGTTGTATATTTTTAATTAGACAACTTATTTATTCTAAAAATATAAATAACTGCATTTATTTCAGTAACAGGTACTTAAAAATGAACAAAAAAAATAAAAAAAAAAAAAAAACAACAAAAACAAACCCCAAACAAACTGTTATTGAGTTCAACATTTTGTATATTTTTCAATTCAACACTTATTTAATTCTACAAATATCAATAACTGCATTGATTTCAGTTTCAGGTACTTAAAAATGAACAAAAAAAATAAATAAATAAACAAATAAACAAAACTATTATTGAGTTGAACATTTTGTAAATTTTTCAATTAAACACCTTATTTAATTCTACAAATATCAATAACAGTATTGATTTGAGTAACATGTACTTAAAAATTAACATAAAAAATAAAAACAAAAAAAAACAAAAACAAAAAAACAACAACAAAATCTATTATTGAGTTCAACATTTTGTATATTTTTCAATTAAACACCTTATTTAATTCTACAAATATCAATAACTGCATTAACTCTAGTAATAGAAAATTTTTATCAATGGACTTCTACAAATCGTGACAACATTTACAAATCAATCAGTAACAAAGCTGTGTTAAATAATGATGTAAAATTATAGTCCTTCTTATTTCCGTATCGAAAATAATTATTGAAATGGACACTAGAATTTATTTCCTTGTCTGCAGGGGATAAAACAATTTCTTTACTAGACTGAGTCATTAATTTAAAGACGATTTCCATTTCCAACATATAAGGATGTCATGCTCACATGTTTTACAGAACAGGTTTTTTTAATGAAACTAAAACCAGAGGCTCATAAGATTTTCAAACAACTAGTCCTAGTATGTCTGTACATTTTCAAATGGAGTCCTATGTCTGGACATTTTCTGGTCGAGTCCTATGTCTGGACATTTTCTGGTAGAGTCCTATGTCTGGACATTTTCTGGTAGAGTCTTAGGTCTGGACATTTTCTGATATAGTCCTATGTCTGGACATTTTCTGGTAGAGTCCTATGTCTGGACATTTTCTGATAGAGTCCTATGTCTGGACATTTTCTAGTAGAGACATATGTCTGGACATTTTCTGGCATTTCTGATCAGAATTATAGTTAAAATACAATGACCTGTATTTTATACTTAATTTTAAACAATATTGATGAAGCAATCCCAACAAATGTCACATGACTTCAGACAAATACTCATAAAACACCAATATTAGCATAGTTTATACAGCAAATGTTTCTGACACATTTGATCAGATTATATTAAATGATTTTATGCAATAAGATTAGAAAAAAATGGAAATTTACAAGCATCTTTAGTGAACTATATCTCTTTAATTTAATTAATTTCATTAGTTACCTATAGTCACATACAACATTTTTTTTATTTGGAGATAGTAGTATCATGTAATTATTTTAAATTATGTACAAGGTTCCCAAAAATGTGACAAAAGTTTTTAAACAGAAACAAGAGCAATGTGATGAAATGCGTAAGTTTATAAACAGATACAGAAGTACAAATGCTGAAAAAAACCAGGAAAAAACTATCAAAAACTGGGCAAGATAATATATAATGATACCTAAAAGTTATAGTAAAATATCTGCTTGTAAACATTATACTAAAGTTGTCCAATGAAAATCATTCAGATTCCTTTATTTGTGTGAATGAAAAAGAGGCAAGATATACACACAAATTTAATGCTTGGGAACTTCAATTAAAAACAAGTGTGGACTGTGAGCATGCTCACAAAGCGATACCCCTGCTTCACTTTCAAGTACAATTATCTCCCCTTAAAGATAATCGAGTTCAATAAAAATCCTTCATGCACATTTACATGTAATGTACTTCCTTTATGCTAAGTGTCATTACATTTCATCAAGCGGTTTATGAGGAGTTGCCCTTACAAGGGATGTGGACAGACGGACAGACAGACAGACAGGGTGATTCCTATATAACCCCCCCCCCAACAAGTTTGCAGGGGGTACAACAAGACACAAGTTACATAAAAAAATTAATGCTTTGGAACTCCAATTGAAAACAAAATAATGACAGTAGAGAGTATATTGAACTTAGCTAGCAATTGAACTGATGGAAAAAAAACTGGTTTTCTCTTGATTTTACATTCAGCCTGCATGTATGAGTTGACACTACATCCTTGCAGACGACACCAGCACTAAAGACATAACAACAAATCTCAGCCTATTAAATGCAACTAATAGTGGGAGAAAAAACCAACTGTATGACATTAATTAACTTGAATGTCATCTCTATGAAAAGTAACCACTCACAAGAAAATTATTCCTAGCAGACTCATAAAAGACTGGCAGGCTTCTGAAAATCACAAATCAGTACAATTCGGTAATTTGAAACATTTTAAGCAACAAAGGAGAGAAACAAAACGAAAAACCCCCCCCCCCCAAAAAAAAAAAGAACTAACGTGACACTCCTGGAGTAAACCAATAACTAATATTCTTCAAAATCACAAATCAGTACAATCCGGGAATTGGAACAATTGTAAATAACAAAAGAGACAAACAAAAACAAATTAAAAAAAGAACAAACGTGTCACTCATTGAGTAAACCAACAACTTATATTGTTCAAATATTAGAATTTTCAGCCATTTCATTGTATAGTACAATAAAAAATGTATTATACAGACATACAGATAGATATTACAAACGAACTGACAATGAAAGATTAATACTGGTTTCCGTAACAATTAAACATGGAAAAAAAAGCAGCTTCAAAAGAAAGGGAAACAAGAAAATCCGTTAAATTTGAATCCCTTAAAACAAAACACTAGTATTTGGATTAATACCTTAAACATTCAATCAATCATTATTTTATTAACAGTACGAATAAACTAAGTATTCTTCAGCAAATGTATTTTAATGATTAGAAAAAAATAAAGATTTAAATTCCATTCAGTGGCATTTTAGTTTGAAATATTTAAAGCAAATGATAAAGAATTAAAAGTTACAAGTTTCAATGATATTGAACCAAACTCATTGGTAAAAAATGCACAAGAAAAAGAAATCAATTTAAATAAATAAAAATTAGATGTAACATATTTCCTCTGAGTCGCAAGATAACAATTTAACTGTGCCTCTAATGGAGCAGTTAGTTAATGACAGCAGACTTGTTACAGACCAGTAATGACGACAGAAATTGATAAGGACTATTTGTAAAGAATATCGTCTAATCCATTTCAATGGTAATTCTACCACGTACATGTAAATAACGTCTGTAGATTTGGTGAATGTTAACTACTTTCCAGTTTCATGTAAAAAAAGAGTTTGAGACAAAAAAATTTTATTAAGAGCAAAAATTTATCTTTAATCAGATTGAATGTTTAGAGAAATATGTCTGGTCAAAAACAGTATATTCTAAAAGATGGCCTCTAAATTTTTTTTAATAAATTCATAGTTCTAAGACTAGTCGTATTACAATACTATAAGTTTTCATAAAAGTCTTTATACATTATCCATAAAATTGATTGATTTCTCCAATTTCCCTTTCTGTCTGATCTAAACTTCGTTTGTTTGAATGGGAAAAAATAGGAAAACTGGCAATCCTTATCAATTGGAGTCGAGTGCACCCTGCACACAGTAAGACTTGAACCAGCAACCTCAATGCTGACAGACCAAATGATCAATTGTAGACAAACTACCTTAACTACTCGGCAACCAACTTTTTAACGAAAATTTAAATTTTATATTGCATAAGCCAATCACTAATGGTGATAAGTATTAAAAGAAACATGTATTTATTTTCTCTGTTGGAATTTAGTTTGACAAATGACTTACTTCTCCTGTTGGTTTTTCATTTCTCTACTATATTCATGATTTGACCTTTTGACCTCTGATGTAACAAGTTCTTTTAATTCAGGACTATCAGGGGAATAATATTTCTTTAATTCCTCCCTAAAACAGAAAACAAAATGTAACAGTATTTAATAACACATCATATGTTTTTTGTTTGTTTGTTTGAATGGTGTTTAAAGCCACCTTCAGCAATTTTTCAGCTATATCATGGCGTCCAGTTTTTATTTGGGGTAGGAAGCCGAAGTACCAGGAGAACCCCCAACCTTTGGTAGGAAAAATGGCAATCCTTGTCAATTAAGATTGGAGTCAAGTACACCCTGCCTGCAGTGAGACTTGAACCTGCAACCTCAGTGTTGACAGACCACGTGATCAATAGTAGACTAACTACCTTGACCACTCAGCTACTGAGGCCCCCACATCATATGAGAGGATATCTAATTGGGCGTCATAATATGTACTAAAACACATAATAATATACGCCATAACTTATTAAACACTTATAAAATACAACAACTCTTAAAAAAAGAACAAATGAGACAGTACATTATCTACTTAATCACCACATGAGATAGCACAATATCTAATTAAGCATCACATAAGCTGCAATACAATGTATGTTTATGAAATTTTGATCTAGAAACCTTTTTCTAGATTTTAGCAAATATGACCTTAACCTTTATCAGTGTGATCTCAAAATACATGCCGATGTTATATCAAAGTAAGGTGTAATCCAACCTTTGACTTGGGGGGACTAATGCAAGGAGGCAATATATTATTGAAAAATGAAGAGTCAAAGGGTCAGATAAGTGGAAGTACACATGACAATACAACAACCAATCAACAAATTATGAAGCACATTTTTCACATCAAGTAAATAAACCATATGGAACTATCACAGATGGTACCACATTTAAATCATTTTTGTCCCATGTATTCAAACATCTTCTAGTAGTGGTGAACAACAAGAATTCCAAATTGAAACAATTTTTGGACATATGCACAAAAGTAGATAAACTACATTTTTGACCATGACTTTTGCTGTACGGTTTCCATACATGTAGGTAACATACGATCTAGTATAGCTACAATAATGTAGCTCATTTTTATCTTGGCAAAGCTACAAAGAGGTCCCAATACTCGTAATGGTGCAAAAACACTCTTGGGATTGATACACATTAAACTGCTGTCTTGGTTAAATAAATGTTTTCTTCTTCCTCCGCTGTTCAGCTGACATAATTATCTACAATGCCTAATTAATTAATTTTAACACTTTTTCATTTTAATGGCATTGCTGACAAAATTTAAATTGCAGAATGTATAATTTTGGGATTGTATTGGTAAAAATGGTTTTATGGATAGTGCAATGAATATAACTAGAATGATCCGGATTGACATTTTTTTACCAAACCTATTCAGAAAAACAGATGTACTTTTGGAATGCAAATTTATTACCATTAAGTGTTAAAACTAATGAATTAGGTGCATAAAACCTCTGGGTGTGAATCACTCTTATTGTAGCTACATCTAGTACTGCTGAATAATCATGTTAGGTTGTACCACTGAACTCTACAGGGTGCTTGTTATAGAACAATCGCTTTTTCTGCGGAACAGAAGGTGTGATGGATTTGTGATGGACAAGCTGATTACTATAGAAATTTGCCCATATATCTGCAGTGCCCGAAATTAGCCAAATTAAACTGAACATAGATAACACAACACTAAAAAAAATTCCACACCTTAGCGGAATGGAATGGAAAATTTACAAACAATATCAACTACAGAATTGTACACAATTTTGACTTTTGACAAACAAAACTGTACGTTCAGTGGGGGTGACACACATATAAGAAAATACATACAGCTGTGACTTACTTTTTTTAATGTGTTTGTGGTTTGCTTTTTTGTACTGTTTTCTTAAACTGATCAATTCAGTATGTATTAATAATTGTATTAATTTTGTATTGTCCTGGTTCAAGTGGATAGTTCCTTTCTAATAAATGTTAATTTTAATTTGATCTGAACTTTGTTTATACTGTACAACCAGGTTTGGTATGAGGCATTTTTTGTTTGTTTAAATGGTGTTTAATGACACTTTCAGCAATTTTTCAGCTTATATCATGGCGTCCAGTTTTTATTGGGGGATGAAGGTGTTTAAATAGTATTTGACACAGCTTTCAGCAATATTTCAGCTTCCAGGTTTTATTGAGGGAGGAAGGTGGAATACCCAGAGAGAACCCGGACCTTTGGTAGGAAAACTAGCCATCCTTGTCAAATAAGACTGGAGTCAAGTGCACCATACCGCAGTGAGACTTGTACCCGCAACCTGGGTATGAGGCAATGCCGCCTTAATAATGAAGCTTTATTTTCAAACAAGATTACACTACAAAATGTGTAACATTCAATTCCAATACTCTTGTGTATATATTCAACACATTTTATGAAGTGTTGATTTCAGAAAAAGAGAAATAATTACAGTGTTCAATGAAATACAATACTATATGTTCAAAACTTAAATTATTCCTTAAATATGAAATATTTAAATATCTCTGCTGTATTGTTAAACATGAAAAATTACATGATTACATATGGAAATTTCTCCCTGGACATTATACAAATACAAATGTCAGCCATTATGCAAATCTTAGCTTCAAAGTTCACAATAATCTGTTTCTTTAAGTAACATTTGTTGCTATCAAGAGATTCACATGCTTATGAAACTTCTCTTGCATATCAAATTCCTTCATATTCTTTCCAGGAATTTTATCACAGATAAACTTGCTTTACATTACAATAATTTTTTCTAATTATTTTTTCCGGTCATACTCCATAGTTTGAAGTCCATAAACCAGACCATTAATGATTTTCTAGGACTCCCAAGCCCACTCTCCTCACATTAGGCTATTTCCGTCATGCCAAAGAATATGTAATACATATAAATAAATGTCAATTAACAGAACAGAAGATTTAACTGACATTCTCTGATGTCTCCCACAAGTCATTCCAAGGGCCATTAAGAAAATTACAAATACAGTGACATGATCATTTCTATTAGTGTTAACTACCAAGCGACATATAATCCTTTAATCACTAATGCCCATGTCAATAATAAGGTTAAAAAATAGGACATAAATGTTAATTGCTGAACCGACGTAGCTTTCACTTCTAATAATGATTTACATTGTTATATTAATTTACAGAGACAGATTTATTGGTGTCCATTTTGTTATCAAGAACACGGTTAATGTAGTTTACAGAAAAGCTTAAATAAATATTCTCTTCACCACATGAAACCCCTTCCATGCCACATTCTCAGTTCAGTGGTAATGTAACAGGCAATAATTAGTTACAATAATTTCAATAATGTAGCCCCCCCCCTTTTATTACGTATGCTACCTGACTACATACAAAAACAGTAGGCCCACTGCTGCTTCAGACTACATACAAAAACAGTAGGCCTACTGCTGCTACAGACTACATACAAAAACAGTAGGCCAATGCTGCTACAGACTACATACAAAAACAGTAGGCCCAATGCTGCTACAGACTACATACAAAAACAGTAGGCCAATGCTGCTACAGACTACATACAAAAACAGTAGGCCCAATGCTGCTACAGACTACATACAAAAACAGTAGGCCAATGCTGCTACAGACTACATACAAAAACAGTAGGCCCAATGCTGCTACAGACTACATACAAAAACAGTAGGCCTACTGCTGCTACAGACTACATACAAAAACAGTAGGCCCACTGCTGCTACAGACTACATACAAAAACAGTAGGCCCACTGCTGCTACAGACTACATACAAAAATAGTAGGCCCACTGCTGCTACAGACTACATACAAAAATAGTAGGCCCACTGCTCCTACAGACTACATACAAAAACTAGTCCCAATGCTGCTACCTGAAACTACAAGGAAAAACAGTAGGCCCACTGCTGCTACAGACTACATACAAAAACAGTAGGCCCAATGCTGCTACAGACTAGGAATACAATAATCTTACCTTCAATCGAGATGATTTATGTCCATTTCTAAGCTCATTTCCATCGATACCCTTACATTCCTACATTTCACTTTCATTTTGAACAAAAAGTTACGTGACAACAATGTGACTTACATCCAGTGCTTAAATTAGCTTGATTGAATGTATGATGATTATATTCCTAGAGAAAAATATCTAAAGAAGCGAATTATATGTAGATTAACTGGATGAAAATGTTTTATTAAATCTGACACTATGAAATGTGCTGACCCAGACCGGTGTCACAAAATCCGCTGTTTTGCTTATGGAGAGCTCTCCGACGTCCCACGCAAAAAAAAAAGTTGGATGGCAGAGGATTCTCAGACTAGGCCCAATGCTGCTACCTGACACTACAAGGAAAAACAGTAGGCCCAATGCTGCTACAGACAACATACAAAAACAGTAGGCCCTCTGCTGCTACAGACTACATACAAAAACAGTAGGCCCACTGCTGCTACAGACTACATACGAAAACAATAGGCACACTGCTGCTACAGACTACATACGAAAACAGTAGGCCCACTGCTGCTACCAGACTACATAGGAAAACTATAGGCCCACTGCTGCTACAGACTAAATACAAGAACAATAGGCCCACTGCTGCTAGACTACATACGAAAACAGTAGGCCCTCTGCTGCTACCAGACTACATACAAAAACAGTAGGCCAAATGCTGCTACCAGGCTACATACAAAAACAGTAGGCCGGATTCAAACAGGTTACCCACTTAGGTCTGCAGTCAGGCATTTTCCATTATGATCTGACACCCCCCAACCCTGGGGCGTGCTGGGCTGCTCTGTGGATGGATCACTGGGAACCCTCTGTGTATGGTTGGAGAATTTTTTATATGTTTGCTTGCTTTTCACCTGAATATATTAATATAGCTCAATACAGCTCGCAGGATGTTATGCAAATATTCAATCTGTCAATCACCTAATTACTGAGTGAAAATGACCATGATTTTTTTATGGCCTGTAAAAAAGAATACAAAAAACTATAAAGAAAATTAAGAATTTTACCTATGGTGTTGCTCTCTGTTGGCTAACAGTTCTTGCAGCTGTTGTATTTGAGACTTTTGTTTGTCCACCATACTGCGTAACATTTCTGCCTCTCTCTGGAGAGCTGATGACCTCATGTTGGCATCATGTACCTTCTTTTGCTGCAGAAAAGAGAATTGCTCAAGTTGTCTGACAGAATGTCTGATATAGGAATGCTGTCTCAAAACTCAAAACAATTCACTTACATGTACTGTTAAAAAGAGTTGTACGACAAATTTGTGTGTTTGTCAGTAATTTAATGTCATTCAAATATTTTTAACTTTCTGAAATTCTCCAAACAAATATTTTAAAATGTATATAACAGAAAAATAGAGAAAGATATTTCATTTATCATTGATTCAGGACACAAACTATTTAGAATATATGATAACAAGTCACCTCATGCGTCTGCTGTTGAAGTTTCTCACGTTCTAGTTTTGCTGTTACTTCCTCGAGAGATTTTAAACTCTTTTTATAACTGTCTTCAGTTTCTTTGGCTAGGGACAGCTGATGTGTCAGGGTCTTTACTTGTTCCTAAAATAAAGATTTAAGAAATCCAGTGAATGTTGTTAGCCTTTCTGTATGTATTTTAATTCATTGAGGTATTCAAAACAAACTGGTTTCCATATATATCTATAATTGTGGCTGATAGATGACACAAATCTGACATTTGAAAAGCATAAAATAACAAACAACTTTGTAAATTTGTGATTTGATGAAATTATTATTTGTTTCTTGAATGGTGTTTTAATGCCACTTTCAGCAATTTTTCATAAATATCGTGGTGTCCAGTTTTTATTTGGTGAAGAAACCAAAGTAGCCAGAGAGAACCCCTGACCTGCGGTAGGAAAACTGGCAATTCTTGTCAATTAAGATTGGAGTTGAGTGCACCCTGCCTGCAGTGAGAATTGAACCTGCAATCCACCTGCAATCCAGACCACGTGATCAATAGTAGACAAACTACCTTAACCACTCGGCCACCAAGGCCCCGATTTGATGAAATTATATTATTTTAGTATTAATTCAACATTAAAACAACACCAACAAGGTCACAGTTTAAATAAATGTAGTCATCTTGAACTTCTCAATGGATTTCACTTTGATCTTACAACACTTACGAAAGATTTTACACTTCAACAGATATAACAAATGTCAACGAAGGTTCTCGCACTCTACATGTACCTCTAGATGGTATGTCCACCGGTTAGCAGAGTATATTCCAACCAACAAGTTTTTATCTCTGGTTGTTCTTGGTCGTTGGTTTAATGAGGTTTATCAATTAGATTTTTTCCTTATAATGGCATGTGTATATAATATCTTGATATGTTTTTAATATTTATTTAATAAATCTGGCATATATCTATCTCAGTGGTCTTGTCGACTAATCTTACTGTTTGTTTATTTTCTAATCATAAAAGATAAGTTGTGAAGTGCAATGCTGGCATTTGCAATGAGATTATAATGTACAAAAGTACAGAGAATACCTACCAAGTGCTCTTAAATGTTACAGAGCCTTGGGACAAAGCAAATTAATACCTTTAGATTTTCCACTTCATCCTGCAGGCGAAGTTTCACTTCTCGTTCATTTGTTAGGTTTTGTTTCAACCTAGTTGTGGCTTCAATAACAGTATCTTTCATGGTATCACCATCTTTAACTGAAACAAAACCCGACAGAACAAAGCATAATTATTAAAAATGCCTTAAGGATTAGAAAGTATGAAAATGGCATATGGCCCAGGACAACACAAGAGATTGTTTGTTTGAATGGTGTTCAATGCCACTTTCATCAATTTTTTTAGCTATATCTTGGCATCCAGTTTTTATCAGGGGAGGAAGCCTGAGTACCTGGAGAAAACCCCTGACCTTAGGAAAACTGGCAATCCTTGTCAATTATGATAAGAGTTGAGCGCACCCTGCCCGCAGTCAGACTCGAACCCGCAACCTCAAGGTTGACAGACCATGTGATCAATAGTAGACGAACTACCTTAATCACTCTGCCACTGAGGCCCCTCAAAAACATATGCAATTAAATATTTCATTTGTTAACCAAAAACTTTTACATTCCAATGTCCTATAGACCCCATAATTGAATAATATGTCTCTGCTGGATTACTATGATGGAACTGTCATGTCAAGCAGAGACATATAATTCAATTAGTGGTGTAAAATGATGAAAAATGGTAGAAAACCACTAAGATTTTAAAGCAGTTTTACAATTGTATAGCCATACAAATTACAATTACAGAATTGTATCTACTCGTTTTCCAGGTGATGTCATAGATCTTTTCTTTAATGACCCAAACTCCTACTACAGATTATCAAATTATCTCCCCTCTCCTACAGATTATGAAGTTATCTCCCCTCTACTAAAGATTATCAAGTTATCTCCCCTCCCCCTTTTAAATGTATTGAACTAAAACCTCTTTTTACAACAGAGACACAACGGTAGTAAATAGTTCATACAACTACACATATTCCTCAAACTATTCCAGGTTTTTTTTTTAATTTACCATTAATCACCTCCTGCCAGGTTGTAAGATAGAAAATGTTCTTTACAGAAAAAAGGTTAGAAATCATTGAAAAAAACCATTAATGAATTTACCAATATTTTTATCTCCCCTCCCCTCTACTAAAAATTATCAAGTTATCTCCCCTATTTAAAATGTACTGAACTAATATCTTTTTTCACAACAGACACACAATGGTAGTAAATAGTCCATACAACTACACATATTCTTCAAACTATTCCAGATTTTTTTTTTTTTTTTTTTATAATTTACCACTAATCACCTATTGTCTAGTTGATACAAATGTACAAGGTTAGAAATCCCCAAAAATACAAATAAATAGGTAAAGAAAAATTTTCAATTAAAGCCATTAGGCAATAAGTCCGTGCGAGACCGTTGTACGGTAGTCAAGGATGTTAAAAACCCCCATAAGTAAGTAAGGTTAGAAATCACTAGTAAAGCCCATTACTGAATTGACCAATATTTTTATCAAAACAATTAGTCTCATTCAGGACTTTGACTTAGTCTGGATTGCACACTACAATTATATGCAGTGAGATTATTATTCTTATTAAATTAATATCAGTTGATACTTCTATAATCTATCAACTTTGACCCTTTCTGATATCAACCTTTGACCTGCAGCTTCTTTATATGATCTACCAGTTTTATACTAGCTTGTTCTGCTTTCCATCGTCTTTCTCTCTCTTCCTCCAGCTCTTGCATTAGGTTCTGGAAAACAAATAATCTTGTTTACATATTTAATGCAATTAAGTCAAAAATTGTCTATATTTTATATAATTGTTAACTCTGCTTAGCTAAGACTTGTGTTAGCTCTCACTGTGTTGGACTCCAGTGTAAGAGTAGGCAGGCTGGGACCCCAGTGTAAGAGTAGGCAGGCTGGGACCCCAGTGTAAGAGTTGGCAGGCTGGGACCCCAGTGTAAGAGTAGGCAGGCTGGGACCCCAGTGTAAGAGTAGGCAGGCTGGGACCCCAGTGTAAGAGTAGGCAGGCTGGGACCCCAGTGTAAGAGTAGGCAGGCTGGGACCCCAGTGTAAGAGTAGGCAGGCTGGGACCCCAGTGTAAGAGTAGGCAGGCTGGGACCCCAGTGTAAGAGTAGGCAGGCTGGGACCCCAGTGCAAGAGTAGGCAGGCTGGGACCCCAAAAGGTTCTGGAGGTCTGATCCATTTGTGTCCAGATCAAAATAACTTAATGACTAAAACCAGCTTATTTTTTAACAAAAACATGCAGGCAATAATTCAATGTCCAATAAATTCCTCCAGGAGCCTCGGTGGCCTAGTGGTTAAGGTAGTTCATCTACTGAGGTTGCAGGTTGGAGTCTCACTGCAGGCATAGTGTGCTTGACTCCAATCTTAATTGACGAGGATTGCCAGTTTTTTACGTAAGGTTGCGGCCTTTCTCAAGGAACTCTGGCTTCATCCCACAATAAAAACTGGAGAGTGCCACGCTCCTTGCATGATCGAGACCCCTTTTGTAGATTTAGAAAAAATTAGCTGCTACAAAAGGCTAAATTCTCTGCCCGTAAGCTATACTCCATACTTTTCCAGTAGCAGTCGAAATTTTGTTCCAATCTTACCCATTTTTTTATGTTGATTTATGATATGTTAACTTATTCTCTTGTATATAGCTGAAATATGCTGACTGAATGTAAAACAAACATCCAATCAATCAATCAAAATGATAAAACTACCTTTAACAATATGTCACTGTTAATATACAATTCATAATGTTGATAATAAAGTGTTGTAAAGGCCGAAAGGAAATTTTGTGATGTTACAAAAAAGTTATTAGAATGTTATTACAAAAAATTAAAACCAGATGCTCCCAATTATGTCTGATTGTAAGTTTGAAAAAGATTTAACAACCCTTGCAGCAATTTTTCACCTATATCATGTAATCTGGTTTTAATTGGGAAAAGAGGCAGAAGTACCCAGTTAAACCTTACAACAGAAAAACTACCAGTTCTTGTCAATAAAAGTTTGTATAGAGCACAACCTTCTCACAGTAAAGCTCGAGTTAACAGGCACTTAATCAATAGATGACTAACTAGCTCAAGTCCAAGGGCAATACATTAGTGAAAAATCTTTGGACAATATGGGCAGATTGCACTGGACTGCAATCTTATTTGACATTGATTGCCAGTTTTCCTACCAAAGGTCCGGTGTTCTCCAAGTACTCCATCTTCCTCCCTTATAAAAAGTGAATGCCATGAATAGCTGAAACGTTGCTAAAAATGTCATTAAACAACATTCAAACAAACAAATTCTATTACAGTTAGATTTCAGCCATGTTGACTTATATTGCTGATCATGTTTCTGATTGTTTACAATTTCTATTTGCTATGGTTTACAAAAACACAAAAAGAAGTGGAAAAGTATTATTCCAGGGTAATAAACACCTATAATGACTTAATTGACAATATCAATTGTGTTGACTTGTTTGTGAATCTTCTCTTGCTGTCATCATTTTTCTTGTTTATAGTTTCTCTCGATCAATAACAGTTTTCTGGATAAAAGCCAAAAAACCAAAAAAGTGAAAAATATGCATTTAAAACACTAAAATGGGGATGAGGTTTGGGAAAAGCCCTGAGATTCTTTTTTTTAGACTCATGCAGGGATGAGGGTTAGGAAAAGGCCTGAGATTCTATTTTTAGACACATTCTTAAAACAGATTGCAACAGATATCAATGACTGACACCAAGTAATTAAGCTCACCAAAACTTAAATCTGATTTGTTAAGAGGATGCAAGACACCATCCCCCATTTTTTTGAAAATCTCAAAATAGATACCCCATTTATGGTAAAATTAATAATATTTTCTTTCATTAAAACTCTTAATTTCCATAAAATTTAAAAATAATATTAAAAGTATTACTTCAATTTATTACTGGTTGAAATAGAAAGTTTTGGCATAAACAAGTTTGGTATAGGTAAAAATAATGAAAATGAAATTGTTAACAAAGGAAGTAATTTTTACCAAAAATTCCAATTTTTAATACTTTTGACCAGTTATTTCCCAAAAGATGAAAATTTTAATTAGAGACCCCTATTTTTCTTTCCATCACTAAAATGTATACCAATTGCTTGACTTTATATAAAAAATTCAAAAAATTTCAATGGACAGAATATTTTTAATCTATTATTTTATTACTTTCGGTCATTTGTGTTATTCTCTCCTCTGTATAATCTAATAGAAAATTTGAAATTTCAGAGCTCAAGCCCTGGAAAATAAGCTATGAAACCTTTATTTTATATTTTTAATTAAGATTACTGGGTATTAAAAAATAACTATATGGCAAGTTAAAAGAAAGTTCAATGACAAATTATTTTTAGTTTCGTGTCCTGAACCCCATTAAAGAATTGTAGTTTGTTGGTCTGTAAGTGTAAAGACATTTGGTCTCACTAGCCATTAATATTACCCAGTAGTTTTCAAACAATGAACTAAAAGCTACTTTGTATTTAGCAAAGAATATAATGTCACTGATACTTTTATAAGGTTTTTTTTTTGTTAGTAAATTACTTGAGTTATTCAGAAATAAACTTAATTACTTGTTGTTTTTTAAATTGATGATTTTATTTGAAATAAATCTGGGACATGATAAAATTAAATTAAACAAATTCAGCCAAAGAAAACAAAAAAAAATGCCCTAAGACATTTAGATCTGGTGAGCTCTGATATTAAAAGTCTACAAAATCAAGCCCTGGATAATTGACACCACATACTGAAATTGACATAGGGAAAATTATTCATAATGAGAATCCTTGTAGCAAAATAAGATTATCCACATCAAAATTAGTGCAATCTTAGACAACATCGTGTTATTGATATGTATTTTCGGATCTCTGAATTCCCTATAAATATGAAAGAATTTTATTCTTCAGAAACTTTCGTCTGCATTCAGGGCATTTATTGTTCAGATGTAATGTTTCATTTGATAGGACATTTTAAATTTAAAGGATCAAAACTACTTCTGCCAAAATCTTTTTAAACTCTATTATATTCACCAAATATTAATTGTTTACATGACATATATGTATACAAAGGCAATAACATTTTTGCTCTCGATAGTATCTGTGTCTTGCATCCAATGGTGAAATAATTTCTTCTGCTCTCTGAGTATGTCTTATTGCATCAAATGTTCTTGCTCTCTCTACTGTATATATTTAATAGTAACTTTTTACAGGTTATAATGTTGTCTTCCATCTGTCTTCGGGGGCCTCGGTGGCCAAGTGGTCAAGGTAGTTCGTCTACTATTGATCCCGTGGTCTGTCAACACTGAGATTGCGGGTTCGATTCTCACTGCAGGCAGGGTGTACTCGACTCCAATCTTAATTGACAAGGATTGCCAGTTTTCCTACCGCTGGTCAGGGGTTCTCTCCGGGTACTCCGGCTTCCTCCCCCAATAAAAACTGGACGCCATGAAATAGCTGAAAAAATTGCTGAAAGTGGCATTAAAACACCATTTAAACAAACAAACAAACAATCCATCTGTCTTCCATGACATCATCAGTTGTAATCACAACAAGTTTCCTTTTTTATTTTAACTTCGTTGTAGACATATTTTTTTGTTTTTAGCTAATTTATTTCATATTTTAATTAAGGGGCTTTTATAATTTTAGACATTATTTTTAATTCTAATATGACGTGCTTTTAAGGCTATGAGACCACAACTGTGGTAAAAAAATGATTTATCTATGAGCAACACACGCTGAAAAGGGCGTGTTTTAAATGGCTGTTCTAATTACAAAACTGTAACTCCCACCGGAAAGCTATTGCATATGACGTATAAATCTTATAAATAGCGACACACGATATTATTATATGTTGCAATATATTGTGTGTTACATTGACGGAACAGCAAGTTTATGGCGGAAATGATGTTTTCTATAGGTACGAAAATATTATAAATGTACTGTTTAATTGTCTTATTAGAATAGAAATAATTCACGGAGGCTGTGATTTATCATTGTTTTACCATGGATGACCATTTATGTCGTATTATTTTATCCCGAGCGATAGCGAGTAAAACAATGATAAACCACAGCCTCCGTGAATTATTTCTTAATTGTTTAATTGCAAGCCCATTATCTTACAAATTACACCATGGATAAATAATAAATATAAATATAATAAATATTTATAGGCAATGACTTCCCCGTTAGGCTTTTGTAACAAAAAATACAGTTTTTTTATCTTTAATTACATTGACAGTGATGGAATAGAGATTTCTCAGTAAAATAATTTCTGGTAAATCACATGTGGAATAAATTAAGTCCTTTCACTCACTGAAAGTGATGTTAAAATGCATGTCTTTTACAACATTAATAGCAAACATTGATGCCCAAGGTCACTCAAAACAAAGTTCCTCTATGTTTCAAAGACGTATTAAATACTCGTCAATGTAATAAACAGGATAATCAATTGAGCATCGTAAATGTTGAAAATATGATCACTCGTGTCAAAACACATTCAGATTTAACTTGTGGTAACATAAGTTCCGTGCACTTGTTAAATCTGATGCGTTCTGCGGCACTCGTGATCATATTTTCAATATTCACTCTATACACAACTGATTATCCTAAACCTCACTCTGGCAGATGACAGTACTTAAGTTTAGTGTTTGAATACTATGTAATAATGGGCCAAAAATTATCAATAAACAATTTTTTAAATGTGAACACAACTTCAGGTATTTTATGTCATGAGCTTCAAGAGAACTTGAAAAAAATGTAATTTAAGGGTAATCATAAAATAATATTGGGAACATTTTTAAGATTTCAACAAAGTTTCCTCATTTGCAGATCTCAAAATTACTTTTTGTCTGTTTTAAGTTTCTCTCTATCTCTTATAGTTTACAAGATAACATAAAAACCAGAAAAACTGGAAAAATATTAGTTCTATAAGAAGTTTATTAACGATATTGATGATGTTCATTTATCTCTGGATTGTCTTGGTAAACTAAGAATAAAAACATGAGAAACCATGTGTTTTTTCCACCTTTTTTAAAAAATCTTATTTTCTTACAAGATTCTTGCTTATAAGGAAGTATTGAAGAAAAAGCTTTTATTGCGGCAATATCCGTTCCCGTGAGAACTAATCATTCTGAATCAGTACAATGTTTTATTGTATTAAATATCCTGACAATAGGAATCTCTATAACATCTCAATACTACTGAACAATAGCCAATTTTACAGCAACTATTAATTTGTTAATCTATGGGATAAGAAATTAATACCAAAAAACATAGAATCCATTTACCTTAAACTGGTTGAATCCATTTACCTTAAACTGGCTAATAAAACAGATGAAAAATAAAACACAAAAAGCACTAAAGTTGTTTGTGTAAAACTGGTTGATCAAAGTCCTTAGAAAAAAATATAGAGATCTCTTACTGCTCTCGTTTAAAACTGACCTTATCAAGTAAGTAAAAAATATAGACAACACTAAAAAGTTGCTGATCTAATGCTTACATAAAACAAAAGTTCATTAAATAAAACTCTACACTCTACAGTTGGCAAACACTGGCTGATCTAAGAGCTGAGAAATGCATTATAGAAATGTGTAAAGTTGTTGGATCAAAGAGAGCTAAGAAAAAAAATAAACAAAAAACAAAAACACCCCCCCCCCTCCCCCCAATAAAAAAACCCCAAAAAACCCTGTTGTCTAAAACTGGTTAAATTACTGGAGATGTGAAGAATACTTAAGAGCCACTGAATGACATTCTCAGAAACCCAGGGTTAATTTAGTCACGTGTTTTACTCAATCACACCCAGACACATTTGTTGTATAAGCATTGTTTACTAAAACACAGTTTGGTTTATGACAATTTTTTCAGAAACAAAGACACAACCTAATCCTCTATGCCATCAAATAATAATTATAGTTCCATCTCACCTCATTGACAAGATGTTAATTAAAAAATGTGACGTCATAATGTTACAAAACAGGAAAGGCTGCCTTCCTTGATCTCATCATTCATCAAGCACATTGCAGGTATTTTTTTTGAAACATGAGAAACTGACTTCCAAACATCGCAAAATAGTGACAAACAACTTATTTTTGTTTTTTTGAAAATCAATTAATTTTCTTGTCCATATATTATTTAAAAAAAAACATTAATCATCTATAATTACTGGATAGGATATGAATGAAAGATTCTAAAACCATTCATTTTCAAAGTTTACAGCAAGTATCATAAAAGAAAGTTGGAGGAAACTGCAAACACTAGTAAAATTATATTATTTCAATCTGCCAAATCTTTGCTATAAATGAACATTGAACTTTACAGATTCATGAGTTGCAACATTTAATATCAAATAAGTAAGGTTTCAGGAGTCAAAAAATATATGAAATGTTGAAAAGCATTAAAAGCCGAACCAAAAGTAAAAAGTAACTCGATATTAGAGATAGTATCTCTCTTTGTGTGACGGTCAAGGTTTAAGGTTAAAGGTCTTCAACCATGGTATGCAACACATGACCTTGATATTATCTACCCAAAAACCAAATATCAAAATCCTACCTCAAAAGATAAACTAGAGGCTCCCAGGAGCCTGTATTGCTCACCTGAACCTGAAACCAAACAACCCTTTTTTTATCCAGCTTTTCTTTCCTATAAGGAATTGCCCAACACTTCTGCAAAAGTCATTAATTTGGACCTTTTTGGAGCTTTTGATGCTTAGAGGGAGAAGGGTGGTTCACTTCAAATTTGCTGTACCTGTTATACTTGTTTAACTATCAGTCGAAAACTCTCTTGGACTCCCCCCCCCCCCCCCCCCCCCCCCCTTTACTATTTTAAGCCAACGTAGCTATGTAGGTAGTCAGCTGTCATGATTTGCACAATTTTAGTAGAGGACATCCTACAGATGATGTGTGCAATGTTTCAAAGAAGTCCTTTCATTGGTTAAAGAGGAGAAGATTTTTTAAAATCAAGTAAAATTGATTAAAAAAATGTTCAAGGAGAATAATTCCTAAACAGTTCAGCACAATCTTGACCCTAAAGTCATTTTTTAGCCCTCATAGAGCAGAACAATTAAGCAATGCTAACTTTTTCTCTAGTTCTAATAATTTTCAAGATTTTGAGGCAAAAATGGCAAAAAAATCAATTTCGACAATTAAAGGGCAATAACTCCTATAAGGAGTCATCATACAACTTCAACCCAATGGAGTGTTGCATAGAGCTTTTCATGCAGATGAAGGCATGTTCTTCAGTTTTCCTGCATCTGTTACACTTTTTGAAATATAAGCCAAAAACTGTATTTTGACCCCCCTCTCCGTTCTATTTTTAGCCATGGCGGCCATGTTGGTTAATCTGAGGCCATGGTTGGTGCAAACTTGGTTGAGGACATTTGACAGATGATGTGTACAAAGTTTCAAAGCAGTACTTTAGTGGTGTCAGAGGAGAAGATTTGAAAAAAATCAATTAAAACCGATTAAAAAAACAGTTCAAGGGGAATAACTCTTAAACCATTAATCAGACAATCTTGACCCTACAGCCATTTTTGTAGCTCTCATAGAGCAGAACAATTAAGCAATTCTAACTTTTTCTCTAGTTCTAATAATTTTCAAGATTTTGAGGCAAAAATGGCAAACATCATCAATTTCGACAATTAAAGGGCAATAACTCCTACAAGGAGTCATCATACAACTTCAACCCAATAGAGTGTTTGGTAGAGCTTTCGATGACGATGAAGGCATTTCTCTTCAGTTTTCCTGTATCTGTTATACTTTATGAACTATAAGCCAAAAACTGTATTTTGAACTCCCCCTCCCCCCCTCCCCGGCTCTATTTTTAGATATGGTGGCCATGTTGGTTAATCTGCGGCCATGGTTTGTGCAAACTTGGTTGAGGACATTTGACAGATGATGTGTACAAAGATTCAAAGCAGTATTTTCAGTGGTTTCAGAGGAGAAGATTTTTAAAAATCAAATAAAACTGATTAAAAAAACAGTTCAAGAAGAATAATTCTTAAACGGTTAATCAGACAATCTTGACCTTAAAGTCATTTTTGTAGCCCTCATAGAGCAGAACGTTTAAGCAATGCTAACTTTTTCTCTAGTTCTAATAATTTTCAAAATTTTGAGGCAAAAATGGCAAAAATCATCAATTTCGACAATTAAAGGGCAATAACTCCTACAAGGAGTCATCATACAACTTTGACCCAATAAAGTGTTTTGTAAAGCTTTAGATGCTGAAGAAGGAAAGTCCCTTCGGTTTTCCTGTATCTGTTATACTTGTTGAACTATAATCAACTATGAACAATCTCAGTGTTGACAGACCACATGATCAATAGTAGACAAACTACCTTAATTAACCTCTAGGTCACTGAGGCCCCAATTTTAGTCAATAAAGGCAGGAATGAAAAACAAGGGAGCAGAAAACTCTACACCAGACATGCAATTAAATTCTGTATCTAACTGAATTTAAATCTTTCACATGTTTCCCCTTTTTGCTATGTTGCTGCATTGTAAGCCACATAGCAAAAGGGGGGGGGGAGCAAGTGAAATATTTAATTTTAATTAGATTGATTCTGTTTATTAAACAGATGTTAAGAAAAAACAACAACAAACAAAGAACACCAATGTTTATAGACTGATAAAACAGCTGTCTAGATAATAGTAAATTAAGGGGTTATACAGTTGAGTTTATAATTATCTAACTGTCTGGTCAATATGGTACATGTATACAGGCCTTGTATATTTTATTGATCAAAATTTCAAGATTTTTTTGGTGAAAATTTATGTCAGACAGATGTTGTACAAACAACAAAAAACAAGTGTATATTACTTGTATTTATATGTTTTTTCCCCATAAACATTTTCCAATACACATCCCATTCATATTTGTTTTCCAACAGCGGTAAGGTAAGTGAAATACTGTAAGTTTAGTGAGGGACAGGTAAGTCTTTTTTTAACAGTGGTAAGGTAAGTGTAGTGAAATAAAGTTAAGTGTTGCAAGGGACAGGCAAGTCATATCTGATTTCCAACAGGCGTAAGGTAAGTGTAGTGAAATAAAGTAAGTGTCGTGAGGGACAGGCAAGTCATATCTGATTTCCAACAGGCGTTAGGTTAGTGTAGTGAAATAAAGTAAGTGTTGTGAGGGACAGGCAAGTCATATCTGATTTCCAACAGGCGTTAGGTTAGTGTAGTGAAATAAAGTAAGTGTTGTGAGGGACAGGCAAGTCATATCTGATTTCCAACAGGCGTTAGGTTAGTGTAGTGAAATAAAGTAAGTGTTGTGAGGGACAGGCAAGTCATATCTGATTTCCAACAGGCGTTAGGTTAGTGTAGTGAAATAAAGTAAGTGTTGTGAGGGACAGGCAAGTCATATCTGATTTCCAACAGGCGTTAGGTTAGTGTAGTGAAATAAAGTAAGTGTTGTGAGGGACAGGCAAGTCATATCTGATTTCCAACAGGCGTTAGGTTAGTGTAGTGAAATAAAGTAAGTGTTGTGAGGGACAGGCAAGTCATATCTGATTTCCAACAGGCGTTAGGTTAGTGTAGTGAAATAAAGTAAGTGTTGTGAGGGACAGGCAAGTCATATCTGATTTCCAACAGGCGTTAGGTTAGTGTAGTGAAATAAAGTAAGTGTTGTGAGGGACAGGCAAGTCATATCTGATTTCCAACAGGCGTTAGGTTAGTGTAGTGAAATAAAGTAAGTGTTGTGAGGGACAGGCAAGTCATATCTGATTTCCAACAGGCGTTAGGTTAGTGTAGTGAAATAAAGTAAGTGTTGTGAGGGACAGGCAAGTCATATCTGATTTCCAACAGGCGTTAGGTTAGTGTAGTGAAATACAGTAAGTGTAGTGGGAGACAGGTAAGTCATATTTGATTTCCACCAGGCATAAGGTAAGTGTAATGAAATTAAGTGTATTGAGGGACAGGTAACTGATATATGATTCTGATTAATGAATATATTCACTATAACTTATAAAAAGTATCGTAACTGTTCTACCGAAAACGAATCATTCAAGGGGGATGTTTCATATACTGAGAATATTTTTTTTATCATAATCATTCTTTTGACCGACCCTGAAGCTATCTGAACATACCCTTACCTCTTTCTGTTCATCTGTTTTCTGATCAGATTCAGAAAAAAACAAGGTTTTTGATTGGCTGTTAAGGTTTGTAAGAAATTTGATACTGGAGCAAAATCTGCATAAAAATGCTTATATTTTAAATACATCCTATTGAAATTGGTAAGAAACAAGTTTCACTTAATTTTTTTTAAATAAAAGAGGAAATATTTATTTTTTATCTTGTTCAAGGATGTTTGCAATTAAATTATGAGAGGAATGTTGTGGGGTAATATAGGCAAAAAAAAAAATTGAAGAATGTGTCCATGGGACACTGATGCCCCCGCTTAATGAAGTCCCAAAAAGGAAGTAGTTGTCCGACAGGTCTGAAATTCGCTTAGGACGTACAACTTGTGATACTGAACCACACTGCCAAATTTCATATTGTTCTCATGCACGGTTTCGGAGAAAAGCTTGACAGGACTTTTCATACTTGTGTTCATACATTTTCATATCAGCCCAGTCTCAAACAGGAAGAAGTTGTTCAACAGGTCTGAAAGTTGCTTTGTGATACTGAACGACGCTCCCAAATTTCAAATTGTTCTCATGTACGGTTTCTGAGAAAAGCTTGACAGAAATTCGAACGGACGGACATGAGTAAAACTCAATGCCCCTGACATGTCGTTTCGGGGGCATAAAAATACTGCATAATGCCCTGAAATGGATAAAACCAGAGGTGTTCTGAAATTTGACAACATCAAAGGCACGACCAGCAAATGCCCTTGACACTTACTTTCAGCCATTTAGTTTTTGTACAGTTCCGACCATTATTGTTTATGTTAAGTTTAAGAAATGAATATGAATTTCTTGATATTTGACTTGAATTAGATCAAACAACAGTCTAAATATGATCCCAGTTTCCAATGATGTTCCCTCATTCAAGTTTGTCACAATGAGGGTCATTAGAGAAGAGGCTCAATAAGAAGATAACTTCTAAATTATAAAATCACTTTCATCCATCTGTTTTAGTGGACTAAAAATTCTGCTTAAAAATAATTTGTTTGTTTGCATGGTGTCCCAGACCTTTGGTAGTAAAATGCTTTAAAATATGTGTAACCACATGGCTGTAGGGTTTTTATACCATGTCTTATAAAGGTCAAAGGTCACTTTGGTCAGGCTTTTGTTCAATAAAAAGACATTTTATAATCAATCTAATTAAAATTGAATCTTTCACTTGCTCACCACTTTTTATTTTTGGTCGCTGCGTTGTAAGCGACCATAGCAAAAAGGGAGGAGCAAGTAAAAGATTTAATTTCAATTATATTACATGCAGCGAACATAGCAGGGGCCTCGGTGGCCGAGTGGTCAAGGTAGTTCGTCTACTATTGATCACATGGTCTGTCAACACTGAGATTGTGGGTTCGATTCTCACTGCAAGCAGATTGTACTCAACTCCAATCTTAATTGACAAGGATTGCCAGTTTTCCTACCGCAGGTCGGGGGTTCTCTCCGGGTACTCTGGCTTCCTTCCCAATAAAAACTGGACGCCACAAAATAGCTGAAAAATTGCTGAAAGTGGCATGAAAACACCATTCAAACAAACAAACTTAGCAAAAAGGGGGGAGCAAGTGAATGATTTAATTTTAATTAGATTGTTTTATAATATTTAATTAACATCTGAACACTTGCACTATAGTAACTAGAGGCTCCCAGGAGCCTGTATCGCTCACCTGAACCAAACAACCCTTTTTTATATAGAATTTCGTTCCTATAAGGAATTGACCAAAAACTCCCTTGACCCCCCCCCCCCCCTTTTCTATTTTAAGCCAACGTAGCTATGTAGGTAGTCAGCTGTAATGATTTGCACAATTTTGGTAGAGGACATCCTAAAGATGATGTGTGCAATGTTTCAAAGCAGTCCTTTCATTGGTTAGAGGAGAAGATCTTTTAAAATCAATTAAAATGCATTAAAAAATGTTCTAAGATAATAATTCCTAAACAGTTAATCAGACAATCTTGACCCTAAGTCATTTTTGTAGCCCTCATAGAGCAGAACAATTAAGCAATGCTAACTTTTTCTCCAGTTCTAAAAATTTTCAAGATTTTGTGGCAAAAATAGCAAAAATAATCAATTTCGACAATTAAAGGGCAATAACTCCTACAAGGAGTCATCATACAACTTCGACACAATGGAGTGTTTTGTAGAGCTTTCGATTCTGATGAAGACTGGTCTCTTCAGTTTTCCTGTATCTGTCATACTTTCCGAACTATAAGCCAAAAACTGTATTTGGTTTGACCCCCCCCCCCCCCCCGTTCTATTTTAAGCCATGGCAGCCATATTGGTTAATCTGCGGCCATGGTTTGTGCAAACTTGATTGAAGACATTTGACGGATAATGTGTACAATGTTTCATAGCAGTGGTTTCAGAGGAGAAGATGTGATGTTTTAAAATCAATTAAAACCGATTAAAAAAACAGTTCAAGTGGAATAACTCTTAAACGATTTATCAGACAATCTTGACCCTAAAGACATTTTTGTAGCGCTCATAGAGCAGAACAATTAAACAATGCTAAATTTTTCTCTAGTTCTAATAATTGTCAAGTTTTGAGGCAAAAGGAAAGTCTCTTCGGTTTTCCGGTATCTGTAATACTTTTTGAACTATAAGCAAAAAACTGTTTTTTGACCCCACTGTTCTATTTTTAGCCATGGCGACCATGTTTTTTCTTACGAATCAAAAATCCAAACGATAGTTTGGTAAAGGACATGCTAAGCAACAACCATACCAAGTTTGGTTGCATTCTGTCAAGTGGTTTCAGAGAAGAAGATTTTTGAACAGTTGAACGGACAGACGACGGACGACAGATGACGGACGGACGACGGGCGCCAAGTGACGGCAATAGCTCACATGACCCTCACGGATCAGGTGAGCTTAAAAGATATTTATATTGCACAAAGGAGTGGCTACCTATATATAGAATATTACAGAATTCTACTTACAACATAAGTAGACTTAGCATCATCTCTCTGAAGCTTTTCTTCAACCATATATGCCGAAGGTTGTTTGAGAGGCTGCGAGTCTGATGATGTATCAACAGATGCTTCACTGAAATGAACATCATTACATATTAAAGATACCATTACAAAAAATTCAGTGAGGGCCTCCTTGGTGAAACAATTTAGTAGATGGCCAGTTTTTGTATGAAGCTTAGGGTTAATTAAAGGTATTCAGGTATTCTTCCCCAATAAAATCTGGATGCCATATGATATAGCCTAAAAAGGATTAAGTGGATTGAACTTTCATTCAAACAAACAAACTGCATGTGGATTCGACAGATGTGTGACATTGAATGAAGAACATCTCATTAAAGCCTGCTCATCAGTTATGGCTGAAGCCAAACGTTTAAGTAGGTTAAAATATACCAAAAGCTGAATAGCATTTAAAGCCAAAAATGTTACCTTGTATAATATACACGGTGTCACATATGGACACAGAACTGTCTGTTTTTGATAACTTTTGTCTGTTTGTTCCTCAGTGTTTTCTTATTTTTATTATTGTGACCATGTTGTATGTCCAAGATAACAATTTTTGTATCTTGTAGGGTTATTTTCTGCTTCTTTTAATGGTTACTGACTGTTTAATTTAGAACCATCTTGATGTAATGATAAAAAATTTCAAATTAATTTATAAACCTTATATAGCATCATTTCAACATTTTTCATCCAACAAATGGTTCTCAGTCTAGACAAATTTAGGCATATAAAGTAAGTGGAACATTTAGCTTGCTCCATACATCAATGTATATTAAGCCACTTTACACTTACTCTAAGTATGATATTAATGCATTTAAGAGAGATTTTAAAATATATTTGTATGAGGCTCAAGAATGGGGTACAAGTGAGGCTCTACATAACACTCAATCTAATAAAAATTATATCTTCACTTGGCTCCCCCCAATTTTGAAGCAGTCGGGCATCATGGCAACAACAGCAAAAAGGGGGAACCAAGTGAAGATATAATTTTAATTAGATTGCATAACACTATACAATTATAGCCTTTAAATGATCAACATGATGGAAATATATCAACCAATGATGAAGTTGGAGGTTGATATACTTTCAAGATGAAAAAACATGTATTGACTGAAACAAAAGGCTATAATTGTTTTATTATAAAATCCTGTAAATAAATTTCTTTGTTTTTTCCTGCACATTTCCATAAACATCTGGTTTAGTTACCTCCTTCATATTTATTTCACAACTGGGGGCCTCGGTCGCCGAGTGGTCAAGGTAGTTCGTCTACTATTGGTCACGTGGTCTGTCAACACTGAGATTGCGGGTTCGATTCTCACTGCAGGCAGGGTGTACTCGACTCCAATCTTAATTGACAAGGATTGCCAGTTTTCCTACCGCAGGTCGGGGGTTTTCTCCGGGTACTCCGGCTTCCTCCCCCAATAAAAACTGGATGCCATGATATAGCTGAAAAATTGCTGAAAGTGGCGTTAAACACCATCAAACAAACAAACAAACAAACAAACAAACACAACTTGTTTTACAAAGATCTGGATAATTTCACAAATAACAATAAGTTATACTTTTTACATTAACACTAACATCAGTACAAAAATTTGCCTTTTTATTTAGCAATTAAATTAATTAACCAAACTGTACATGAAAAAGTCATTCTGATTGGCTAATTCCAAAAACAGAAATCCAATCAAAACAAAGACCTGAAAAATTGGAAACTAAAAATCTATTTTTACAAGTCTAAGTCTACCAACTATTTATTTTTAAAAGTGAGACTCCAACCCGCAACATCAGAGTTGACAGACAACATGATCCATAGTAGACTAGACAGACTAATGGCCACATTTGATTGGTAGGGAAACAGTTGATAAAGCATAGGCAGGTAGATTACATTGTCTGACCTTGACATAAATACATGGAGCTACCTATTGATATTCCCATTTTTCCTCTTAATATTTGTCTTGATGTCTTGTACTGATATAAAGAAAATGTCCAACATGATGGTGGTAGACAAGAAAAGATAAAAATATAATCAGTAAAATCTATATTGGAAAAGCTGAATTCTACTTTAAAGAAGATAAATTCATGTCTGTTAATTGACACGTCTGTAAACAATGGTAGTAGTTTTTTCATAAGGCTTGGTTTACCAATGAAACATTTTTAATATCCTCCTACACATATTCTTGCTGTCGTAAAATCTCGATAAAGTAACCATATAGTTTTATACTTCTATCAATCCAGGAATAGGAAACATGCAAAATAAAACACAATAAATGTTACATTTTATATAATGAGAAAAAGATGGGTTTTTTATAATTTTCGTGTACAGGAAATAACAATTTACCCGAACATTTTCCTAAGGAAAGGAAACCAGTACACTAAATTCAAGCAATAAAAAGCAATTCTCAAGCTGAACAGGAAATGTGAAGAGATATTTAAATTAGCATGAAAACTCAATTTTTGAGATCTTAGAAAAGTGTACTTTTTAAAGTGTTTTCTGGCACTATAAATCATTGTAATTTAACAAGACTTTATTATTTTAATGAGAATCACCAACGTCTAGATCTTCTCATTTCTTCACGCTGAACGAAGTAATCAAAATTAATTCAAATAGCAGATAACACATGAATAAAAAACATTTTGTGTGACGAAATATTAATCTTAATCAATTCATTACCTCGAGTCCCCAACCCTAGTAATAAAATAACACCATTAAAAACTATTCCATTAAGGAAGTAAATTGAGTGATTCTCCGAGAGTGTATATAATTACATCGACTCAGCTGTTTACTGTACACCAAATACAATATCCCCCAGACATTCGTCATATTGAGGACACTTATCCCATACTACAATATTTTTATGCTTGACACCTTCCTAAGAGAAGTGGGCTGTCTGTCTGAACATATAGATCTGTAGCAACTATTTGAATCACTGTGCATTGTTTAGACTGATATATTTTTAAAACTAAAAAATTGTTTAAAATTTTTTCGACATGCTTCTGTTGTTGTAAGATGTGTAAATTGTGCCATTTTGTGATATGTCAAGGTAATGATTGATTGGTTGATTGTTAGTTGTTTTATGTCTAGCAAGCAATATTTCAGCTTTATTCCGGAGTCAATGTTGTGTCAAATCAAAACTCTGATTAAAAAGAAAATGTTTCTCTTGACACTGATGTCTTGCTTGCCACCTATTGGAAACAACCCCTTTGTTTTAAGTTCACTCAAGTGTGAACAATTTTGCAAAAATATATACATTTGCCAATGAAGAGATCTTATCATGTTCTAATTCTGTACCAAGTTTCATAAAGATGTGAAGTCGTCTTCATAAAAAAAAGCTTGGTCGCAAAGGTAGACCTGAGATGGTAGACAACCGGATGGATGAAGGAACTGAGAAGATTATCTGCATTTGTCCCAATACCAATATAGGTTCAACACATATATATAATCAAATTAGTGTGTTTAGAAAATTAAAATCCATCCGCAGATATTAAGAAGTCAAAAAAACCATTAAGTTGCTTTTCAGTAATATTTTCAACCTGACATTTCATTCATAAATAACATACAATGGTATAAAATATGCATCTCCAATCTAAAAATAAAATCTATGAAATTTAAAATCCTTTACATAAACAATAAAACATATAATACACATCTTCAAACCAGTCAATAACTGGTCATCAAAATATGAAATCTCTTATTTCTTTCAATAATATTTTAATGAAGACTGCTAATATTCATATTTTTGTCAGATAATAATTACAGAATTCTAGTAGCCAATAGCTACAGTGTAAAGCAGTGATGACACAGGCTCGGATACTGCCTGGTATTAATCCATTTCAATCCGAAATGTTCATTGACAACTATGTTTTTGCTAAATAAGTTTTTCTTTTGTGGATTATGGAAAATAAATAATTAACTAGTTAATCATTTACTGAATTTACTTTATTGACTTTATGAGGAAAAAACTGACAAATGAAACAAATCTTAACAAACATTCAAAGTTAAAACTGTGCTGAAAAGAAACGTTTTAATATCTAACATTCACAATTATTCCAAACTCAAAGGATAGAAATACTTTACTGGTAAGTTTTATACATTTCGACTTGCCTTTCTAATTTTTTCATTGTTTTGCTAGTTTTTTTATCATTGTTTTGCTAGTTTTTTTTATCATTGTCTTGCTAGCTTTTTTGTCATTGTCTTGCTAGTTTTTTTTATCATTGTATTGCTAGTTTTTTTAAATTCTTGCTACGTCCTGAATATAGCTGACATATTGCTTGCTGGGCATTAAACAACAAACAATCAATATAATTCTTGCTTCTTGTTTTAATCATTGTCTTGCTAGTTTTTGTTATGGTCTTGATATTTTTTTTAATTATTATTTTGCTAGTCTTTTTTTTATCATTGTCTTTCTAGATTTTTTTATCATTATCTTGCTAGTTTTTTTTATCACTATATTGCTAGTTTTTGTCATTGTCTTGCTATTTTTTTAATCATTGTTTTGCTAGTTATTTTATCATTGTGTTGATAGCTTTTTTATCACTATCTTGCTAGTTTTTTCATAATTGTCTTGCTAGTTTTTTTATAATTGTCTTGCTAGTTTTTTCATTGTCTTGCTTCCTATCTTAACTCGTTTTATTTTAATTGTATTGTTATCATTCTTAATTGTATTGCTCTTTTTTATAGTCTTGCTACATTTTTCATATCCATGCCACTGTTTTCATCATCTTCCAACTGTTTTTAATTGTCTTTCTTCTATTTTTTTTCATGTTGCTTCATTTTTAAAAATTGTCCTGCTACTTTTTTCTTTAACTTGCTACTTTTAATTTTCTTTCCTTTTTTACATGGTCTGCTACTTTTTTCTTTAACTTGCTACTTTTAATTTTCTTTCCTTTTTTACATGGTCTGCTACTTTTTTCTTTAACTTGCTACTTTTAATTTTCTTTCCTTTTTTACATGGTCTGCTACTTTTTTCTTTAACTTCCTACTTTTAATTTTCTTTCCTTTTTTACATGGTCTGCTACTTTTTTCTTTAACTTGCTACTTTTAATTTTCTTTCCTTTTTTACATGGTCTGCTATTTTTTTCTTTAACTTGCTACTTTTAATTTTCTTTCCTTTTTTACATGGTCTGCTACTTTTTTCTTTAACTTGCTACTTTTCATTTTCTTTCCTTTTTTACATGGTCTGCTACTTTTTTCTTTAACTTCCTACTTTTAATTTTCTTTCCTTTTTTACATGGTCTGCTACTTTTTTCTTTAACTTGCTACTTTTAATTTTCTTTCCTTTTATACATGGTCTGCTACTTTTTTCTTTAACTTGCTACTTTTAATTTTCTTTCCTTTTTTACATGGTCTGCTACTTTTTTCTTTAACTTCCTACTTTTAATTTTCTTTCCTTTTTTACATGGTCTGCTACTTTTTTCTTTAACTTCCTACTTTTAATTTTCTTTCCTTTTTTACATGGTCTGCTACTTTTTTCTTTAACTTGCTACTTTTAATTTTCTTTCCTTTTTTACATGGTCTGCTACTTTTTTCTTTAACTTGCTACTTTTAATTTTCTTTCCTTTTTTACATGGTCTGCTACTTTTTTCTTTAACTTCCTACTTTTAATTTTCTTTCCTTTTTTACATGGTCTGCTACTTTTTTCTTCTGCTATATTTCATCACAGTCTTGCTACTTTTAGATCACTATTATTACATTGTGATTTGAGCCAATCACTTATATTTACGTATAAAATGTATTTTGAAAAATCACCTTTTTTTTTTCTGTATAAAGTTAGATGTATAAGCTATATAATTCTATGAATGTTTATTGTGAACCAAATCAGCTATAGGTTTTGCATAAAACATGAAAGAGATCAGCTACATTTTGATTGAAATTCTTTTGTTTGTCAAGGTAAATCTATCTTTTATAAAGCAAATTGTTCAAAACATACACAATATAAACCACAAGGCAGATTTATTTTATAGAAAACAAATTCATCTATGTCTTATGGGAAACCAAGTTACAAATCTCAATATTCTATATTGTTATATATATTATATATTATATATACTACATAGTAATTATTGAAATTATTTTGTTAACCAACATCTGACTTTTATTGAAAATATATTATAAAGCACATCAGCTATAGCATTTAGGTAAAACATACAGAGAACATATTTACAAAGCAAGCTCATTTATATACTTCCAATATATAAAGACAGCTGCAACAGTCATTACTTGACAAATTGTATCATTAGTATATACCCAGACTGTTGGAGTGACTGACAAATTACTTCTTATATAAAACTGATGGGACCTACTTTCAATATTTCACATATAATTGTGTTTATAACTATTCTGTTAATTGTATGACAAGAAGTTTATGTTTTTAATTGTCTGTAACAGATTTTTAGTTTTTGTTTCAAAAGTAGGCACATTGTAGGCCAAGATAAACAGTTTGTTTGTTTGATGGTGTTTAATGCCATTTTCAACAATTTTTCTGCTATATCATGGCATTTTTATTCAGGGAGGAAGCCGGAGTACCAGGAGAAAACCCCCAACCTGTGGTAGGAAAACTGACAATCCTTGTCAATTAAGATTGCAGAGAGAATTGAACCCGCAATCTCAGTGCTGACAGACCACGGGATCAATAGTCAATGAACTACCTTAACTACTCGGCCACCGTCAACCCTCCAAGATAACCAGTTGTTAGGTTTGTAGTTTGTTGATTGTAAAACAAATTTGGACCCTAAATATTACAGTTTCAAAATTTTGTAATAGACCTAACTAAAGCATGCTATTACAACAAAAACTGACTACCATGAGATAGTCACTTACCATGAGAGGTGGTCAGGAAGCAGATAGATACAATAATGTTGCTCCTTTTTTTATCTAGATGAGCTAACAAAGAGCTCCCATTACTCATAATGGAGCTACCTTGGTCAGATTTACACTGGGAGGGGGTGGGTGGGGGTTGTTATGCATATTATCTGCTATTAAAATTTTTCCTTAGTTTGCTACAAACTTTTTTTATGTCTCCTCAAATTGATATTTCTACAACACTTAATTCATTAGTTTTTAACACTTTATTCGTACTTGTGGCACTGTTGACAAATTTGAATTCCGGAAGTGCATAATTTGTCAAAAAGATTGTCATTCCTGATAATTATAGTTATATTCATTGCACTATCCGGAATACCATTGTCACCAATATGATTCCGAAATTATACACTAGGCAATAAAAATTTTGTCAACAATGTCATGAAAATGAAAAGTGTTAAAATTAATTAATTAGGCATTGTAGAAATGTCACCTGAACCGTGGAGAAAGAAGAAAACATTATTTATTAAACTAAAACCGCAGTTTCATAGAAAATATGTATGAATCCCATGGGGTTTTTTGCTCCATTAGGAATAATGGGACCTCTCTGTAGCTATGTAAAGATACAAAAGACCAACTAAAAATAGGTCATACCCCACCACATTGCATTGTTTTTAATATTCATTAACCCGTTTTACTGAATTACAAATCAGCCTACAGGAACAGCTGAGCACGATATAAGTCCATCTCAGAAGACAATTTTTACCTTGACACTGGACCTATAAAAATTATTTTCAAATTGGCACAACTCAAAAACTACAAATGGAATTGTGCTGAAAATTCAACTTGATCTTCATTTTATAGTACTTAACAGTTGTGCAAGGTTTAAACCAAATCTGTTGACATGTTTTCAAGTTATCACCTGGAAACCACCAATTGATTACCAAAAAAAGACAACCAAATGGTCTAAGTGGAAAACTACAAACTGGATTGTGCTGAAAATCAAACTTCATCTTCATTTTATGGTATTAAATAGCTGTGCAAAGTTTAAATTAAATCTGTTGACACATATTTTCAAGTTATCATCTGGAAACCACCAACTGCTGAGGCACTGACAGACGGACAGACAGACACTCATATCAATATGTAGGAATACCACATAAAAAAACAAAAACAAAAAAAGAGCTAGTACATTATTGTAGCTATAGGAAGCAGAGAACAAACCGTTTATTAGGGATCGCCCTTACAGCCAAAATGTTAACATTATGAATCTTACAGGCTGAATGACTTATCAAAGCATATCAAAAACAAGTGTGGACACAGAAAAACGTCTCGCCTGCATTCCGCATCAGTAACGAAAATAAATTTCGTCATAAGCATTACGTAAATAGCATTAAATATCAGCAGCGGCCTGTATACAAAATATTGTCACCATACCCTGCATAGTTACAGGGGAACAGCCGTAACCCAAAAACTTTAACGTAGTCGCTGGACCGTGAAATTGAGGTCAAGGTCAGGTGGAACCTACCAGACAGTCATGTACTATTCATCAGCAACCTATATACCAAATATTGTCATCCTACCATGCGTAGTTACAGAGGAACTATCGTAACCCAAAAACTTTAACGTAGTCGCTGGACCGTGAAATTGAGGTCAAGGTCAGGTGACACCTATCAGACAGTCATGTACTAGTCATCAGCAACCTATACACCAAATATTGTCATCCTACCATGCGTAGTTACAGAGGAACTGTCGTAACGCAAAAACTTTAACGTAGTCGCTGGACCGTGAAATTGAGGTCAAGGTCAGGTGACACCTACCAGACAGTCATGTACTAGTCATCAGCAACCTATATACTAAATATTGTCATCCTACCATGCGTAGTTACAGAGGAACTGTCGTAACCCAAAAACTTTAACGTAGTCGCTGGACCGTGAAATTGAGGTCAAGGTCAGGTGACACCTACCAGACAGTCATGTACTAGTCATCAGCAACCTATACACCAAATATTATCATCCTACCATGCGTAGTTACAGAGGAACTGTCGTAACCCAAAAACTTTAACGTAGTCGCTGGACCGTGAAATTGAGGTCAAGGTCAGGTGACACCTACCAGACAGTCATGTACTAGTCATCAGCAACCTATACACCAAATATTGTCATCCTACCATGCGTAGTTACAGAGGAACTGTCGTAACCCAAAAACTTTAACGTAGTCGCTGGACCGTGAAATTGAGGTCAAGGTCAGGTGACACCTACCAGACAGTCATGTACTAGTCATCAGCAACCTATACACCAAATATTGTCATCCTACCATGCGCAGTTACAGAGGAACTGTCGTAACCCAAAAACTTTAACGTAGTCGCTGGACCGTGAAATTGAGGTCAAGGTCAGGTGACAGGTGACTGACTGGCAAGTACTCATCATAAGCTACCTCTGGACCAAATTTGATGGACCTAGGGCTTGGGCTTACAAAGATATGAAGCAAGATGTCAAGTGTTTACGCCGCCGCCGCCGCCGGATTCCCATACATATGTCTCGCCTCCAGCGACTTTCGTCGCAGGCGAGACAACAAGATTTCTAATTTTTAAAGACTAACTGATAGACTGAGTGAACTTGTTATGCCACATTTTATAATATTATCAACTAGATTATCAAAAACCAGTTTTTTGTCAGAATACAACCTTGTTATCCTCAGATGATGTAAAAAAAATCTTTATTATATAGATAGAGATAAAATATCGAATTTTCCGAGTGACAGAAATCACGGTAAATCACATGTGAAAATTATCGTTTATTTTCACTCTCGGGTTTTTTCCCGCCAAAACGTCACAATGGTTTTGTACTATACAGATACTCAACCGCCGTTCATAAAATTTAGGATTAAGCATTAAAATTTGACGAAAACAATTTTGATCTATATAATAAATAGGATAATCAATTGGGCATCGTTAATATCCAAAATATGATCACTCGTGTCGCATAAAGCATCAGTTTAAACTCGTGCGCGGAACAAGTTCTGCGCACTCGTTTAATCAGATGCGTTATGCGGCACTCGTGATCATATTTTGGATATTCACTCCGCCCAATTAATTATCCTATAAAGATTTACTACTTATTGGCTAAAGGAGGCACTTGGGTACAATGTTCAGCTGACAATTTTCATTATCGATCGATTTTGTTAGAGATTACTTTCTTTTTAAAAATTCCAGGGGATAGCAAGACATTTGAAGATACTCCATTCTCACAATATAGAGTGGTTGAGGTAGTTCATCTTCTATTGATCACATGGTCTGTCAACACTGAGGTTGCGGGCTAATTTGAGTCTCACTGTAGGCAGGGTGTACTCGACTTCAATCTTAATTGACAAGTATTGCTGGTTTTCCTACAGAAGGTCAAGGGTTTTCTGACGGTCCTCTGGCTTCCTCCCCCAATAAAAACTGGATCAAATATATAGCTGAAAAATTGCTGAAAGTGGCGTTAAACCCCATTCAAACAAACAAACGAACACAATATTGTCACATAAATGTGTCGAGACTTTGAGGTTATTGACAGAGATTTAACGATGAGCAGGAAATTTTCTAAAGTGCACTTTATGAAATCAATTTTGCAGAAACCAAACAATAGATATGTTTTGCATGTGTCTGAAGTACAACTGTTACATAACAGTTAATAAGAAAAAAGAAAATACATGTTTTCATATTGTATGTATAATTTATCATTTTCAAGGCTGAATGTCGGCAATTGAAATGAAAACTAAATGTTGATACGTAAAAGTGAACTGTGCTCGAACATATAACAATTTTCTAACGTTTTTTGTCGACTGGTGAACTTGACCATCGATGGAATTCCTCCAACATCAATAGGCTTCATAACCACCTGATGTATTATATATCCTGAAGTTTCATTGAAATGAAATGCAAAATTTTTGAGTTATTGTCTGGAAACGTTTTTTTCTGGCAAATTTGACCTTGAAATTTAATGGATTCTCCCCATAATCAATACACTTCTGGTAAACTTTATATGAAACTATATCCCAAAGTTTCATTGAAATTAAATGCAAACTTTTTGAGTTATTGTCTGGATATGTTTTTTCTGCAAAAATTTCTACAATTTGTTGGCAAGTTGAAATTAGATAGATTTCCCAATCAACAGGCTTCTGATTCATTTAATATGAAACTATTTCCCAAAGTTCCATTCAAACAAATGCAAACTTTTGAAGTTATTTTCCGCAAACATCTTTTTTGAACAAGTTTTTTGTGGACTGCAGAATTGAAATATGATGGATTTCCTCCAAAATCGATAGACTTCTTACCAACCTGATATATAACAATATCCAAGTTTCATTCAAATCAGATGCAAACTTTTGTCTAGAAACTTTTTCAAACATATCTGATGTATTTTGTGGACTGCGACCTTGAAGTTTGACGAATTTCACCCAAAATCGATAGGCCAGATGGACATGAGGACCACTTATATACGCCCAACTCTGTCGAGCAGGGTATAGAAATACTATTAATTTCTGATAAACCACAACTGGAAGCAAATCAACAGATGCAGTGAGCACAGTCATGCTTGTGATGATTGGTATCAAACATTTGACAATGCATTAACCATACATAGACTCCAAATCTATCATTTTTGTAGCATTCAAAGTAGATAAGTAGAGATGTGTGAATACACTGTTTACCAAATATCTTAAATACATTGATAATAAATTCATGTTATATTAGTTCTGCTGCAAACATTAGTAAAAAACACCTAATTATTGCAAGTAGTTTCCAAAGTTGACTGTTCTATCATTTAACATTATACAATTACTAGGGACCACATATTATCAAAGTCAGAACTTTTTTATTACCGTTAATGTATAAACCAGATATCAGTTAAACTGCACATGAAATTATATCTAATGTAAAGCCTCTAAAGTCAGACTCGGTGGCCGAGTGGTTAAGATAGTTACTTCATCAACTATTGATCATGTTGTCTGTCAACTGAGGTTGCGGGTTCGAGTCTCACTGAGAGCAGGGTGAGCTCAATACCAATCTTAATTGACAAGGATTGCCAGTTTTCCTACCGACTGTCGGGATTTTCTCCAGGTACTCCAGGTTCCTCCCCAACAAAAACTGGATATATATATATATGAACTATAGTTGAAAAATTGGTAAAAGTGGCATTAAAATTGTATTCAAACAGTTTTTTTCTCCATAGGACTTATTTTTCTCAACAATCATAATTTATATCAGAATATACACTTCCTACTATGATTGTGCAATCCGTTTGATGTCACACTAGAAAAAAAATCAAACAGGAAGAATTAAAAGCACATTCCAGTTTCAAAGCATTAGTCCATTAATAATCTTGTCTCTCAATTTTAAATTAAAAGTTTCTCTAATACCAGTTGTTCGTTAAGTCTACAGACAAGATAAGCCTATTGGAATATTTCACTCTTGTTTGGAATTAGAAAAAAAATTGATGTTATAAGATGATTGATGAAGACTGTTCTACTGTCACAAAAACATATTGTAATTACTTTTTATTGATATCTGGCTCAACTTTATTTCTGCTTTTTTACTATGGTACAAAGAGACAGGTTAAAAGTGAGATTTTGTGCAAAGGTCTCAGGCGGATCCGAAACATACATTTATTACGTTTTGTGTAAAGGTCTTAGGCAGATCCGAAACATACATTTATTACATTTTGTGTAAAGGCCTTAGGCAGATCAGAAACATACATTTATTACGTTTTGTGTAAAGGTCTTAGGCAGATCAGAAACATACATTTATTACGTTTTGTGTAAAGGTCTTAGGCAGATCCGAAACATACATTTATTACATTTTGTGTAAAGGCCTTAGGCAGATCCGAAACATACATTTATTACAGTTTGTGTAAAGGTCTTAGGCAGATCCGAAACATACATTTATTACATTTTGTGTAAAGGCCTTAGGCAGATCAGAAACATACATTTATTACTTATTGACTAAAGGGCAATCAAGAGTTCTACAGAATTCCACAAGTTGTTCTCTGTGGTTGACTTTGTATTATATAACAGTCAGATAAATGTGTATAGACTCTGACTTTATTGACAGTAATTTAACAATGAACCTGCAGAAATATTCTAAAACACACTTTCTCATATTTTGTGTATGTCTGAAATATCACTGTTGCATGCTCAATAAATTGTAACGTGGAGTAAATATGAGTCTACATTGTATATTTGGAATATAAATTTTAATGAACTCAAATACTATTTTTTTCAAATTTTCTGATGAAACATACAATTTACACAAGCACTAAAAACTAAAGAAAACAAAATGACAACATTTGCAATCATATTGTAGTTGTCAGTGATATTAAGTGGTTTTTTTTATCCATATGACTTATTTTTATAATGCATTTTAATTGTTTAATAATCTGTGGCTAACATGATCACTTCCTGCAGAAAAAATCTTATATACTTCAACTTGATATAAAAAACATTTTTAATGAAATTATCATTTATAGAGCTCTATTTTTTATTTACAGAAAGTAGTCAAATGTCTTAATGTTTTGAAAGTATTTTGTAATAAATCATTAATCTGTTGCAGTGTAAAGTGCAATTAATTTCAGATGACAGGAAACTTACATTTTACAATGACCATGTATAGTGGGTAAATACAGCATCACAATAACAGAAACTCAATACAGATCACAAGCCTTTTACAATAGCTACGATTAGATTCTATGTAGTGTCATTTACTGACAGTCTCTTCATGTAATTACAGTACAAACAAATATGTAAATATTCAATTTGCCAAAAGTTAATTCATTTCTTCCTCACATGTAGCATGCAAAACAAATGTAAACATGAAGATCGCGTCCTTCGTAAATTAAATTTGATAACCACGGAAAATCTATGAAAAAAATTAATGGACAAGGTTATTGCATCAATGATGTGATCACAGACATACTTAGACTTAGAATTCTAGTAAAAATAACAATAAATATGTATGAAACATTGCAGTAGTCAAAACAGTGTCTTAATCTCTTACCACCGTCCATCCTTGTTTTTATGTTTAAATAAATAATCCAGAATGTTATTAACTTTTGTTATTTCAATGTATAAAGCTCTACAACATTGCCATTCCAATATTTTTTATTTGACAAGTTTTTTTTTTTTAATTTGGGCACCAAATTTTATTATTTTTTATATAAGCACCACTGACAAGCTTTGATTTTTTTTTGAGCGCCAATGACAAGCTTCGATTTTTTATTTGAGCCTCAATGACAAGCTATGCTTTTTTTATTTTTTAGCGCCACTGACATGCTTTGATTTTTTATTTGAGCACCACTGACAAGCTTTGATTTTTTATTTGAGCGCTCCTGACTGACAAGCTTTGATTTTTTAATTTGAGCCTCACTCAGACAAGCTTTGATTTTTTATTTGAGCCTCACTGAAAATCTTTGATTGTTTATTTGAGCGCCAGTCTGACTGCCATTCTTTGATTTTTATTTGAGCGCCACTGACAAGCTTTGATTTTTTATTTGAGCGCCACTGACTGACAATCTTTGATATTTTATTTGAGCGCCACTGACTGACAATCTTTGATTTTTTATTTGAGCTGCACTGACAAGCTTTGATTTTTGTGAGCTCTTTATGCCTTTATGCCTACCATAGAGTTACATGCACAACACTGTTGCAGTATACATGTACATCTAGTCAGGATACAGAAGAAATAGATTGTGCTTTTTCTTACAATAAACAGCAAAATACACTATAAATATTATAAACATCAGTTAAAAATCATAATTAATTTTAACTTAAGTTCCCCTTTCTATAAGGAAAGCAGGCTAATTAAATAAAATTTATTTTAAACTTGATAAGTCATCGAAGCATTTTTCAAATGGCAGTTCAGCCAGCTAAATCTGTAATCAAAACATCTCCCATACGAAGACCCCCATGATAATCACATTTTGTCAAATAGCGAAAAAAACATTTTAAGATTTAATTCATGTTATTCTGTGTAAAAATCAGATATTATATTGAAGTACGTGACAAATCACCAGCTATTCAGTTATATTTTGTTGGCAACTATCAAACAAGTTCATGTTGTAACAATAAATAATAAAATCGCCATTTCAACAACACTTATCCCGCTAGCATGTCACGTACTGAAATTAGATGTTTGTAAACATAACAATAGTAGGAAGGAACACCATATGATTATTGTAATTCAAATACAGCGTAAAGTTAAAAATCACTACGAAAACAAACCTTCTGAAAAAAAGAATTTTTCAAAAAAAGATGTCAACATCACAAATAAATTTTAAAATATATACATTTAATACATAATATCTTTACAATTGTTAGGGCTGTTTTTTTGCATTTCTTTATTATAAATAAATTAAAGGGTCCCATATTGTAATGTTAAAAATTGATATAAACATTAAAAACTGCAGTCCCTGAAAACTTGTATTAGTAAGTATGCAAGAAATGACAAATTGTTTTTTATAAAAATTAAAAACTAACAAACAACATTATACACCTGCACCATGGGCCTGATAATAAAATATATTTGCATGATGCTACTTCAAATGTTCTTATCTTGGATTATATTAGGCCATTTATTTATTTACTGTAACAGGTTTAAAGGAAATGCATAAACCTCATACACCTACATCAAATACTATAGTACTATTACAATTGTAAAACTAGAAAAACTGTGAGCAATGCCCACTACTTGATACCCACCGCTTCCTTTATGTCAATGTCAAAGTCCATGTGTTTCTATGGAAAACCCCAAAAATCATTCTGATCAAAATGTTAAATATCAGGTGCACAATGGCAATATGTGACATAAAGATTCTGTGTAAGTTTAATAAAATTCCATTCAGTAGTGTAAGGGGAGTTGAGCATAAGAGAAAGTGTAACGGACAGATGGAAAGAAAGACACCCCTCCTTCACTTTATACCCCCTTATAATAGGTGCATAAAAAACTGTTTTTTGCTGTACGCTTAATAACTACTATTACTTTGCTGCCATAACAATTTTAAAAGATCTCATTCTGAATTGCATGAATTGGCATGTAAACAAAACCCTCTATAGTGACTTTGGATACTTTAATTTCCATACATCTCTATGTAACAAAGTTTTCATGTCCTATTGTGCACTATGAAAACTAAGATATTACTAATTAAGATAAATTATTGATTAAAACTTTATAAATGAAGTCCCACGCTGTAATAATACCTTAATCCTCTATGATATTGATTCCTTACGACTTTCCCGTAATTAAGGGTCAGCTTACTCCATTGGCCAGGAATAGGAACGGCAGACAAATATACTTTGAATTAATCTTTTAACAAAATTGGTCATTTCCTGGGCAAAAAAGTTTTAATTACAACCCTGCAGGGTAGTGCTAGGATACTTAATTTTCAGCATTGACATTTGTAAAACGATTTTGAAATGTTCTCTTCATTTGACTGAAAAAATATATAATAAATAAATGGTTTTTCGATCCACTGATGTATTTTAGATTCAGTAATCTGTACTAGTCACGTGGTACTCAGTCATATCTATTTTTAATGCTCAATAATTTTCCATTCACTCACATCTTTTTACAATACTATTGAGTCAATACATGTATTACAAATTATCTTATAGTTTAATGCTCAGAGTGACATATCATTGCATTATAGTCAAAGTGCTTTTTCTTTTGACCCAGATATTTTTTATTATACCGAGGGAATTTACTTTAACCCTCTGTTGGTCAATTTTATGCACAATAAGTTTCATTTCTATAATGCTTTATTTTCATTGGTCATTACATTTCTCTATAGCCGTTGAGTTTTGAAATTAATTCTCTTAAAATATGTCTCACTGGCTTTCAAAAATTCAAATAGTTTAAAATGCTCTTTGTTTGCCTAATTCTTGTATCACCTATTTTACTGGAAATTACTATGGTTAACTTTAAAATTTTCTTGGTACATGATAAGTTCAGCAGGATTTTGGCCTGTAATTACATTATGTATATTCCTCAAGTTTATACTTCATTGTCGTGTTTGTTTGAATGACGTTTAATGCCACTGTCAGCAATTTTTCAGGTATATCATGGCATCCAGTTTTTCTTGGGGTTAGGAAGCCGGAGTAGGAGAAATCCCCCTCCCCCCCCCCCCCCCCGGCCCCTTTCTTAGAAAAACTGGCAATCCTTGTCAATTAAGATTGAAGCCGAGCCCACTCTAAACTCAGTGAAACTTGAACCCAAAATTTCAGTGCTGACAGACCATGTGATCAATAGTAGATGAGTTCCCTTAACCACTCTGCCATTGATGCTCCATTTGTTGTCGTGTTCCAGCAGTTGAAGTCATGCAGAGTTTAACTTTGTACCTAACTGGGTTGGTCATTGAAATGTGAAAACAAAATGTAGGTCAATATTCTATATAAAGGCAAATAAAATATCTGCCGATAATATTTTATAAGTATATAAATAGACCGGGTTTAAAGTTACCCTACAAGTATATACTGTCATAATGCTAAACATTTTTGAAAATAGATGTTTGTATTATCTACAGTGGTGAATATACTGTCAATACAACAAGCAGGTATGATATGATTATCATGATGAAATGTACAAGGCAAAAACTCTGAAGAACACAAATGACATCAATAGATTGAATAGCAGATTACATCCATTTCATTATATCTGCTTTCTTCAAAAGATCCACATAGCGTACATTTATTAGAGAAATAATTGAATGAATATCTTCAAAGGTGTAAGATTGTAAAAAACAAATCATTTCTGATTTATCTGTAAAGCTGCAACTGTAAACCGTATCTATAACATGCACAGCAAGAATATTATCATTATAAGAATTGGTAACACACCATTGCAAAGATCAATTTGATAGAATCCAGAGATTTTTTCTGTATGCAGAGCACTGCATGAAACGTTTTCACAATGATATATTATGTGACATGAAAGTTATGATATTAGCATATTTTGGCCGAGCGAGAGATCAAATACTTTCAATTAAACTGTAATGAAATATATCCCAATGAAACAAGATAATTATCATGAAAAAAGAATTATGTTGATGTATGTTCACTGTATGACAATAAAGGTTTCTTGGTTGTCAAGTTTTTTCAATAATTTTGAAAGCCCAAAGTTTAATGTTTATGGATCCATGTACTTTTACTAAGAAAAATTTCAGAATCTTTATGCAATAGAAATATTAAAAATTTGATGTATTTCTGCTCACCTACATCAAGGTTCCCTGAGCAACAAGAACAATTATTAATGAATAAGTATTAATGAATATAAATTAATACATGTTATTAATTATGTATATTTATTTGTATTTACAGACAAACAAACATGGATGTAATGATGAATTTGACGAAAAATCTCACGAACGATGCGCAATATAACTGTGATACGTCTTCTTCCAAAACATTCCAATTCTACTTATGGGGGATAGTAGCCAATATAATTTCAGCTTACGGAATAATAGGGAATATAATATCAATAATCGTCTTGAGGCACAGAATCATGCAGAATTCCACTTCTTATTATCTGATCTCGTTGGCAATTTATGACACCATAGTGTTACTGTCGATGTCCTTGTTTCTGGCCATTCCTACCATATATTTGGAGAAGGGCGACTTAGAGGACTACTATTATGCTTATCAGTACATGCATCCTTTCTGTTACCCTGTAGCGCTATTTGCTCAGACAGGAACGATCTACACTACAATGGCTTTTACCATAGAAAGATATATTGCAGTTTGTCGACCCCTGGAGGCGGCGAACACCTGCACCTTGTCACGCACTAAACGAGTCATTTGTTTAATCTTTGTAGCATCTTTGGTTTACAACTTTCCAAGGTTTCTGGAGTCTCAGACCACGGAATACATCGACCCCAAAACTAACCGAACATTACCACAGATACAACTTACCCAAATTGGATTAAATCAAGTCTTCCAGCAGGTCTATTTTATTTATCTAAATCTTTTCATTATGTTTCTGCTGCCTTTCAGTTTTCTTGCTGTATTGAATGTCCAGTTAATACGTGCGGTGAAAGTGGCTCGGAACGCCAGAATAAAAATGAGCACATCTGCTTCCAAGGAGGCAAATTTAACCGTCATGCTTATTGCCGTCATCATGGTTTTCCTTGTTTGCCAACTGCCTTCGATCGCAGACAATATCCTGTGGACGATTTTTGACATGAAACAATTACACTGCTCCATACACTATATACGCTTTACGACCATCAGTAATCTTATGGTAGTGATAAACTCGGCTGTAAACTTTATACTTTATTGCCTCTTTGGCAAGAGATTTCGTAAAGTGTTCATAAAGATTTTCTGTAAATGGAAGAAAAAGGAACCACAATTTAAGTACATAATGTATGACAGTGTAGTCATAAATACGGGAAGCAGGAGAATAATGAATCAGACCAAATTTTATGATACAGATAGTACGTTTGTATGAACTTAATGTTACAGTTTGTTCCGAGATGTAAAGACATCAACAACAGGCCTGTGTGAAATAATGTTACAGTTTGTTCCGAGATGTAAAGTCATCAACAACAGGCCTGGGTGAACTAATGTTACAGTTTGTTCCGAAATGTAAAGACATCAACAACAGGCCTGTGTGAATTAATGTTACAGTTTGTTCCAAGATGTAAAGCCATCAACAACAGGCCTGTGCGATCTGCTGAGTATTAAGATCTGATTTTGAATAAAATCAACAACAGGCCTGAATAGAATTATTTGAACAAAATTGTTAAACATTAACCAGGAAAGTTCACCTATTTTTACAGCCTACGCATGAAATATTCCAATAGTTTTTCCAGGTCATTTGTCAAAAACAAAAACAGATGAGGCGATAAAGATGAGATGTCGTTCAGAGTTTATGTACAATAGAACATGATTAGTTTTACAACTAGTTCTGTTCTCAAGGTTGAAAATATAGCTTGCCATCCTAATGGTAAACTATCTAGAACAGATACTCAGAACTGCCATGCAGATGACATGTGAATTTTAGCTGTTACAGGAGAAATTATTTTTCACAAAATTACGATAATGACTTGTTTATTTTCAAACTTTCTTTAATTAATACATGACAACATCACACTGACACTTTATTCTCTGTGGAGTAAATGCTCAAGGCCAAAGGTTTTAAAAACTGAATTTTTGTCAATCCAATTTGTGTGTTATTAAACATTTTTATTCATTTGTCACAAGTCCATCAAAATAGTGGCTACTTTATAAAGCAACACCATCACTATTTCAACTAGATGTCCCCAAGGAACAAAACTCTGACTTGGCAAACACAAAAAAATATACATACTGACAGTAGATTCCACTTGATTACATCTAGATTTTAAGACTTTAAAACACCAAATCAATGGCCTGCATGTAAAATATGTCTGTCAATTGCATGAAAATATTAAGAAATAAAAAAAGTATGTTTATTGCATCAAATTATCCAGAAATGGGCTTAATCTTGTCAAAAACTTATATTTCCCTAAGGAGGTAATTTTAAATACCAACATTTACCTAATGAGATAATAACGGTTTCTTGCACAAGAATTATCAAAACATGTTTTAACAACCTTCTTTTATATTATAATTGTTGTTACAAGAATTAAGGTAATTAAAGAGTCACCTGAATTGTTCTATGTATCAACACAGCTTTCAATTAGACCAAGTGAAAACAATTTATTTTTAATTGCATATACCTGTTAATTGTATATTTTTCTCTGACAAATTGGTTATGCAATTAAGAGGAATCTAGTGTACTCAGAAGTAAGCGATTTGGCAAAGCAAAATGCAAGAATCTGAGTCTACATTGGTTAAAACGGCTAATTTTATCAATAATTGTCATTGAAGGACATTAACATAGCTTTAAGGAGTCATCATAAACCGAATGATTTGTAGGGTTCTTGCAGCTGTGACTGTTTTATTTTTTTTTTAAATCTTATAGTTTTCATTTATTAGAAACAACCTTTAAATTTGTTGAACATTTTTTATATTTACAGTTTCTAGTTACATTTGTAACTGTTTCAGTTGTATAAGGCAAAAAATGAAAGTTTTATATAATAAATTATCATTCAAGATAATAAATCCTTTAAGGAGTGGTTAAACAAGTTTGGACCAATGGATTCAAGTAATTCATTGTCTTACTAATCATTGATGCAATTAAAAGTTTCTTTAAAGAAACAGATTTATAGTGTTCAAGGAATACAGCAAAACTACAAAATAAAAATTTGTCACACAAGAATAATAACCTATTGTTCAAGAAATATAGCAAAAACTACAAAATAAAAATTTGTCACACACTGGTGACCAAAGCAATTTGGCTGGTTATCAATCTTGGTTGAGATATTATGCCCATAAACATTTTCTCCAAGTTTCATGAATATCGGTAACATCTGTTGGAGTTAGTGAGTGATCAAGGGGGAATTAGCCATTTCTTGTTAATAAAGAGTCATAACTTTGAAGTGGCTGAATGGATTTTATGGTTTTCGAACTTGGTCAAGATATTATGCCTATAAACATTTCTCCAAGTTTCATGAAGATCGGACAACATCTGTTTGAGTTAGAGAGCAGACAAGTAGAATTTGCCTTTTTTTTTTTATTAATAAAGGGCCATAACTCTGAAGTGGCTGAAGTGACTTGTCTGGTTATAAAACTTGACTTAGATATTATGCCCATAAGCAGCTTCCCCAAGTTTAAAGAAAATCGGATAACAACTGTTCGAGTAAAAGAGCGGACATCGCTGTAGACACCCACCATGGTTGTTCTCATAATATGAACAATGTTTGGCGGGCGTATAAAAATTATTAAAGGGCAATTACTTCTGGCAACTTTTATACAATTTTTACGCCATGTACAACTTAATTAATTCAGCTTACAATTTTAGTCTTGCTGTTAGTGTTTTAATGTATAATGCAAAACTTAAAATTTGGTCTAAAACTGTTATTAAAGGGCTATAACTCCTTTAGAGGGTTAAACTATAATTTGGCTCTTACATTTTTCACATTCTATTTGTTAAAAAAACACCATAAGGGACAATAACTCCTACAAGGTATTTTCACACAAGTGGGGAAAATGTAGTGCTTGATGTTCTAAACAATATGTGGTAATGGTTTTTTGCTGAAGCTATTATATAATTTTTTAGATATTGGCCATGTATTGCACCTTATGTTCTATTTTTTAGTTAAAGTTGCAATGTTTGTTCATCAGGTATAAATTTGAAAATAGGCACCCAATGGAATTTCACTTCAATGATACTCCCACAGCTAGAACAATAACTTACAGTAAGACTATGAAGAGAACTCTGAACTGGGTTAAATGGACAAACAGAAATGTCATAGTAACCATGTCAAATAAATTAGTTCCAACGGATTTTCTGAATGGATGCACAGGAAACAAATTGATTCCAAAATAAATTTGTTTCTTAATAAATGGCTATTCCACTCCTAATTAGTCTGTATATGTTGGTTTGCTGTTTACAACCTCACATTATTAAAAGTCAAGTTTCATATATATGTATTTGGAACCAGAAATGGTGTTGGTTAATTGAGGTTTATTTGAAAATATTGAAACATCAGAAATTTTTGTCAACTAAATGAGAAATACTTTAGGAATTATTATGTTGTAATTTGGAGACCAAATAAAACCATAAATACCAAATTAGACAATTTGTTGTCTGTTTCACTTATACTGCTGTACGTTGGATTAGGCCATTTTCTGTTTGTTTGTTTTTATATTTAAAGTTTTAAGACAGTTTTCAGCAATTTTTAGGTATACCAGGGCAATCAGTTATTACTGTTGGAGAAAGCTTAGTCCGAAAAGCGTTGGACGGCAGAGGATTCTCGGACTAGAGAAAGCTGTAGTACTCAGTAAGATTGAGTCCTGGGCACAGCGCCAAAAACATTTTCTTTGCAAAGAATTTTTTTGTTCTCAATTTCATTCAATCAAATCTTTCTGTTTCTCTTGTTTTCATAGAAAATTCTCATGCTGAGCAAAACATTTTTACTCAAAAAGGTTTTATGGTACTTGAGCCCATACTTCTTAACTGGCAAACTGTGTTAACTAGGTGAGATGGTATCCATCTATGTGAACCCTTGAGGTCAAAGTAAAAGGTCATCAACCATGGTATGCAACACATTGTCTTGATATTATCTACCTACATACAAAATATCAAAAGCCTACCTCAAAAGAAAAAAATCAAAGACAGAAATGGCCGGATTTCTTTAAACAGGAAGTTGAGTGACAGACCTGAAATCGAATCCCACAGTATGGGAGACAATGCTGATGCTGCATACCAAATTTCAAAAGAATGTGATTAGTAGTTGCTGAGAAAACTGTTACAGAATTTTTTCCCATCCCTTCCGACATTCACCTTATTATAACCCGGATTTTCACTATGTGAAATCCAGCCAAAAGGATATAGCATGAATACAATAGGTTTCTGACGGACAAATAGAAGGACAGACGGGCGGATGCCTAGACTGAACACTATAGGGCATCCTAATTTTAGTGAAGAAATAATTTCAATATTTAACTGGACATTTTTTCAAACATTAAATACCTGTCAATTAAGCAATACATTTCCTATAAATGAGTACTGGGTAATAAAAAAAACTATTAAACTTAGGATACAAAGGCATAACTATAAGCAGAAAACTCACAAAGACAACAAGAAACAAATAAATAAGCAACACAAACCCATCTGAATAGGAAGTTGATGACCAAGAAGCATAAAATCACTATACACCATGTGGTGCTATAGGATAAAGCAATACGAAAAATATCAGGCTTTTGCATCCTATAGTTACGTAGAAAACTATGACAAATTTTTGTTACAGAAAGACTAACGAATGAACGAAAAGAAAACAGTAAAACAGAATACCCTCCTCTTCTTCGAAGTAGGGGTATAAAACTAGAGGCTCCCAGGAGCCTGTATCGCTCACCTGAACCTGAAACCAAACAACCCTCTTTTATCCAGCTTTTCTTTGCTATAAGGAATTGCCCAACACTTCTGCAAAAGTCATTAATTTTGACCTTTTAAGGGAAATAATTCCTATAAGGAGGAGCTTTTGATGCTTAGAGGGAGAAGGGACTCTCCCCCCCCCCCCCCTTTCCTATTTTAAGCCAACGTAGCTATGTAGGTAGTCAGGTGTCATGATTTGCACAATTTTGGTAGAGGACGTCCTAAAGATGATGTGTGCAATGTTTCAAAGCAGTCCTTAAATGGGTTAAAGAGAAGAATATTTTTTAAAATCAAGTAAAATTGATTAATAAAATGTTCAAGGAGAATAATTCCTAAACGGTTCATCAGACAATTTTGACCCTAAGTCATTTTTGTAGCCCTCATAGAGCAGAACAATTAAGCAATGCTAACTTTTTCTCTGGTTTTAATAATTTTCAAGATTTTGAGGCAAAAATGTCAAAAATAATCAATTTTGACAATTAAAGGGCAATAGCTCATATAAGGAGTCCTTATACAACTTCAACCCAATGGAGTGTTTCGTAGAGCTTTTGATGCAGATGAAGGCATGTCTCTTTGGTTTTCCTGTATCTGTTACACTTTTTTAAATATAAGCCAAAAACTGTATTTTACCCCCCCCCCCTCCATTCTATTTTTAGCCATGGCAGCCATGTTGGTTAATCTGCAGCCATGGTTGGTGCAAACTTGGTTGAGGACATCTGACGGATGATGTATACAAAGTTTCAAAGCAGTACTTTAAGTGGTTTCAGAGGAGAAGATTTTTAAAAAATTAAAACCGATTAACAAAAACAGTTCAAGGGGAATAACTCTTAAACGGTTCATCAGACAATCTTAACCCTAAAGTCATTTTTGTAGCCCTCATAGAGCAGAACAATTAAGCAATGCTAACTTTTTCTCTAGTTCTAATAATTTTCAAGATTTTGAGGCAAAAATGTCAAAAATAATCAATTTCGACAATTAAAGGGCAATAACTCCTATAAGGGGTAATCATACAACTTTGACCCAATGGAGTGTTTTGTAGAGCTTTTGATGCCGACGAAGGCATATCTGGTCGGTTTTCCTGTATCTGTTATACTTTTTGAACTATAAGCCAAAAATTGTATTTTGACCTACCCTCCCCCCTCTTACTTTTTTTAGCCTTGGCGGCCACGTTGGTTAATCTGCTGCCATGGTTGGTGCAAACTTGGTTGAGGACATTTGACGGATGATGTGTACAAAGTTTCAAAGCAGTACTTTCAGTGGTTTCAGAGGAGAAGATTTTTAAAAATCAATTAAAACCGATTAAAATAAACAGTTCAAGGGGAATAACTCTTACACGGTTAATCAGACAATCTTGACTCTAAAGTCAATTTTGTAGCCCTCATAGAGCAGAACAATTAAGCAATGTTTACTTTTTCTCTAGTTCTAATAATTTTCAAGATTTCGAGGCAAAAATGGCAAAAATCATCAATTTCAACAATTAAAGGGCAATAACTCCTACAAGGAGTCGTCATACAACTTTGACCCGATGGAGTGTTTTGTAGAGCTTTTGATGCTGAAGAAGGAAATTCTCTTTGGTCTTCCTGTATCTGTTATACTTTTTGAACTATAAGCCAAAAACTGTATTTTGACCCCCCTGTTCTATTTTTAGCCATGGCGGCCATGTTGGTTCGTCTGAGGCCATGATTTGTGCAAACTTGACAGAGGACATTTTACTGATGATGTGTACAAAGTTTCAAAGCAATCCCTTCAGTTGTTTTTGAGGAGAAGATTTTTACAGAAAAGTTAATAACGACGACGACGACACCGGCGGACAACAAGTGATGGCAATAGCTCACATGACCCTTCAGGTCAGGTGAGCTAAAAATGGATTTACAAAGGCATAACTTTAACAACTAGACAAAGTCGATCTAGCGATCACTAATACCCCCGCATTTTGTAAAAATTTCTAACATTTTTCGTGGACTGTGACCTTGAAATTTGATAGATTTCCACCAAAATCAATAGGCTTCTTACCAACAAAATATATAACAATATTTTACAGTTTCATTAAAATCGGATGCAAACTTTTTGAGTTATTGTCCGGAAACAACTTTTTTGTAAAAATTTCTAACGTTTTTCGTGGACTGTGACCTTGAAATTTGACGGATTTCCCCCAAAATCAATAGGCTTCTTACCAACCTGATATATAACAATATCCCAAAGTTTCATTCAAATCACATGCAAACTTTTTGAGTTATCGTCAGGAAACAACTTTTTTGTAAAAATTTCTAACGTTTTTCGTGGACTGTGACCTTGAAATTTAACCCATTTCCTCAAAATCAAAAGGCTTTTTACAAACCTGATATTTAACAATATCCCAAAGTTTCATTTAAATTGAATGCAAACTTTTTGAGTTATTGTCCGGAAACAACTTTTTTGTAAAAATTTCTAACGTTTTTCGTGGACTCTGACCTTGAAATTTGACGTATTTCCCCCAAAATCAATAGGCTTCTTACCAACCTGATATATGACAATATCCCAAAGTTTCATTCAAATCAGATGTAAACTTTTTGAGTTATTGTCCGGAAACAACTTTTTTGTTAAAATTTCCAACGTTTTTCGTGGACTGTGACCTTGAAATTTGACGGATTTCCCCCAAAATCAATAGGCTTCTTACCAACCTGATATATAACAATATCCCAAAGTTTCATTCAAATCGGATGTAAACTTTTTGAATTATCATCCGGAAACCAAATGTGGACGACGAACGGACGGACAGACGGACATAAGGACCACTATATACCCCCGACTCTGTCGAGCGGGGGTATAAAAAACTCATAAAGACAACAAGAAACAAAGAAGCAACACAAACCTTTCTGAATAAACAGGTGACAACAGGTATGAGCAAGTCCTGCTTCACCCGTAACACCCGATCATGTTAGGTATAGTACAAATAGTTCTGATGTCACAAAACATAGGAGAGACCAATACATTTTCCAAAATTATGCCACCATATGTGTGAAAGTAGAACAAATATATACCCTCACTTTGGTTTAGAACAAATTATATTACCCTCTGTTTTTCTTTTTAAATTGGCTTATTACAAGCAAACTTGTCCCAGCTTTATCAAATTGCCCCACCTCACATTCCCCCCCACCCCCCCACCCCCCCCAAATGAATATTAATTCATCATCAGTTGCAAGATTTACTTATACTTACAAATGAACAATCAAGCAGAAAATATCTTTCACACTCTAGTCGTTTTGGTAAGGGTAGGGTTCTAGAAGGGGTAATTTTGCTAAGTGGGGGTGGAGGTGGGGTTGGGGGCACTCCAATTCACATTGAAATTATCAACAAACTTTACCAAGAATAGTTTCTCTGAACAACTACTTCAAGTAAATATGATTACGTAATTTTTCCCATAAAAGACATATGACATAACTTTAATTCCTGTCAAAGATAGAAATGTGTAATTAACTAACAACATGTTCAGTGTAAAAGAGTTATGGCAAAGTCTACAAGCATATTCAAGTACATAGGGGCCACAGTGGCTGAGTGGTTAAGGTAGTTGTATATAAAATGGTCTGTCAACACTGAGATAATGGAGTCTCAATGTGGGCAGGGTACACAAGGATTGACAAGGATTGCCAGTTTTCCTACCAAAGGGCGAGGGTTTTCTCCTGGTTCCCCCCTTAATAAAAACTCGACATCATGTTATAGCAGAAAAATTGCTCAAAGTAGTGTTAAGCAACAATTCAATAAAAAAACAAAACCAAGTACATAGCACAATGCAGAATAGATAATTTTAAAGTTAAAAGACTACACCAGCCAATATTATTGACACTATAGACCTTGAAATTACCCAAAAGAATAATGGAAAAAAGGGCAAAAAAGACACAGTGCTCTCCCTTGGTGTCGTGCAGTACATCATATGCCTTCTATTGTGCCAATGATGAAATTATTGTTATTTTGAAAGAATTGGAATTCACAATAAGATTTAGTGCACTAACACTGAGAGCATTAAATTTTGTGCAAGTAAAATCACAGAAACAGTTTTAAGTACATTTGATTTCTATTTTGCTGTAAAACTGTCTTAACACGAAAAACTATTTTAGCATCAAATTTAAACATGTCAATTTCATCTCAATGGAATATTTCATTCAAGTTCATGATTTGTTGTTACTTAATTACTGATACATTGCTGTTAACAAACCCACGGAAACAGTCAATAGCTGTTATGTTAGGAGTCTGACAAAAGATATTTATCCTGCAGTCATTACATTTGTAGTACGATAAAGGTAGCCGAATAAATTTTAGCTTTATTTGGCAGTGCCAAATAAAATCTCCTGGTACCCCTGACCTCACTTCTTACAATATTTAGTACTCTGTTCTGGTTTACGACATTTGTGATGTCAGTATCACTAGAACACACGCTGAAAAGTACAACACAGAAATCAGCTAGGGCATAATGTTTTTTAGCATTTTAAAATGTATTTTATGGTTGCAGGATGAAAACAGTATGGTACATTGTCAGATATTATAACTTTAGTTGTAACAAGTGTGGACACAGAAAAACGTCTCGCCTGAATTCTGCATCAGTAAAAAAAATAAATTTCGTCATAAGCATTAATTATGAGCAGCGGCCTGTATACCAAATATTGTCACCATACTATGCATAGTTACAGAGGAACTGTCCTAATACAAAAACTTTAAACGTAGTCGCTGGACCGTGAAATTGAGGTCAAGGTCAGGTGGAACCTACCAGACAGTCATGTACTAGTCATCAGCAACCTATACACCAAATATTGTCATCCTACCATGCGTAGTTACAGAGGAACTGTCGTAACCCCAAAACTTTAACGTAGTCGCTGGACCGTGAAATTGAGGTCAAGGTCAGGTGACACCTACCAGACAGTCATGTACTAGTCATCAGCAACCTATACACCTAATATTGTCATCCTACCATGCGTAGTTACAGAGGAACTGTCGTAACCCCAAAACTTTAACGTAGTCGCTGGACCGTGAAATTGAGGTCAAGGTCAGGTGACACCTACCAGACAGTCATGCACTAGTCATCAGCAACCTATACACCAAATATTGTCATCCTACCATGCGTAGTTACAGAGGAACTGCGTAACCCAAAAACTTTAACGTAGTCGCTGGACCGTGAAATTGAGGTCAAGGTCAGGTGACACCTACCAGACAGTCATGTACTAGTCATCAGCAACCTATACACCAAATATTGTCATCCTACCATGCGTAGTTACAGAGGAACTGTCGTAACCCAAAAACTTTAACGTAGTCGCTGGACCGTGAAATTGAGGTCAAGGTCAGGTGACACCTACCAGACAGTCATGTACTAGTCATCAGCAACCTATACACCAAATATTGTCATCCTACCATGCGTAGTTACAGAGGAACTGTCGTAACCCCAAAACTTTAACGTAGTCGCTGGACCGTGAAATTGAGGTCAAGGTCAAGTGACACCTACCAGACTGTCATGTACTGGTCATCAGCAACCTATACACCAAATATTGTCATCCTACCATGCGTAGTTACAGAGGAACTGTCGTAACCCAAAAACTTTAACGTAGTCACTGGACCGTGAAATTGAGGTCAAGGTCAGGTGACAGGTGACTGACTGGCAAGTACTCATCATAAGCTACCTCTGGACCAAATTTGATGGACCTAGGGCTTGGGCTTACAAAGATATGAAGCAAGATGTCAAGTGTTTACGCCGCCGCCGCTGCCGCCGCCGGATTCCCATACATATGTCTCGCCTCCAGCAACTTTCGTCGCAGGCGAGACAATAACCACGAAACAGGTGAGAAATGCTCAATAGAGCCTCGGATTTCTACATGTTTCGAAGGCTCGTACAAATAAATTATTTATTTTTTAGCAAGGTACAAATATTGTGCATATATCTGGTAAAATTAAAATTTAACAACACAGAGATAACTGTATTTTAAGATCATATTTTTCAACTCCTAATTGGATTCACTGTTGATTTGAGTCTCTTAAATTTAAGGGGGCCTCGGTGGCCGAGTGGTCAAGGTAGTTCGTCTACTATTGATCACGTGGTCTGTCAACGCTGAGATTGCAGGTTCGATTCTCACTGCAGGCAGGGTGTACTCGACTCCAATCTTAATTGACAAGGATTGCCAGTTTTCCTACCGCAGGTCGGGGGTTTTCTCCTGGTACTCCGGTTTCCTCCACCAATAAAAACTGGACGCCATGATATAGCTGAAAAATTTCTGAAAGTGGCGTTAAACACCATCAAACAAACAAACAAACTTAAATTTTAATTTGCATTCAACAATGTTAAAGTTTCTAACAAACTGCTATGGAAGAAAATAGATTCAAGTCATACAGCATCACCTACTATAACCTTTTATTTGTCCTACTAAAGCTGTGTAACAAGATCTTTATGTTTTACTGATCAGCTACAAGTTATTCTCAATTTTTGAAATAAAGTTGATATAAGGACAAAAAATTATGTCCATATTTCGGCCATTTTAATTTTAGCCTGAATCTCTGCCATCCAACTTATTTTTTTTTTACTTTGATGGGAACGAGGACAGCAGAGGATTCTCTGACAATAATATATTTCCTATTAGAATCTGAGCCATGTTGAATTGTGAATTGTAAATTTTCAACCAATTTCAACTGTTTACTAACATAAAGCTAATTATAGGCAAGTATTTTCTATGTAAACCTAAGTTCCATAGTGGCAGCTATCTTGTATTTTAGACCACCAAAAACTCAAAATTTGTAGAAAACCTCTCTGGTATCATTTCTGCCTGATTTGATTTAAATGTGCAAGACAGTTTCTCAGAAGTAGCGGGTGGGCATTTATATGTATTCCCTACTCAGCATTATTTTAAACTGACTTTCTGCTAATTCTTTTTCAATTCATACTTTGTTATCATTCTTGGTATCAATCTAATTAAAATTAAAATCTTTCACTTGCTACCCCCTTTTTGTTATGTTGCTGCATTGTAAATGACATAACCAAAAAAAAAAAGGGGGGGGGCAAGTGAAAAAGTGAAAGATTTAATTTTAATTAAATTGTATTTGTATGAGTTCAGTTGGTGTTTTTTTTTCAGAATGCCCCACAATTTACATTTGGGACAAAAGGAGCTAATGGAACAAGTGTGGACTGTGAGCACGCTCACAAAGGGATACCCCCACTTCCCTTCAAGTCCAATTATCTCCCCTTAATAATATCCGACAGCGACAAAAATTCTTCATGCACATCTACATATGATGTACTTCCTTCATGTAAAGTTTAATCAAAATCTGTCAAGCAGTTTAGGAGGAGAAGTGCTTACAAGGGATGTGGACAAACGTACAGACAGACGGAGGACAGACAGACAGGGTAATTCCTATATACCCCCCAAACTAGTTTGCGGGGGGTATAACAAGATCAATTTAAGGATCTGAATCTACAATATATGTTAGCAAAATCTGTATTTAATAAACTTTACTTATTGATAATAAATTGAGTTTAATCCAACATTTTAGCCAATTAGAACTTAAGTTATTTTACCAGCTTTACAGGGATAGAGATTTGACTTTAGTGTTTCCCTATAATCCATGACCTGGTTATCCTTGAAGAGTCAGGATTCAAAATGTGTTCATCCACTTTACACATTTTCAATTAAATTCAAATTTTTTTAATCTTCAAAAATAAACCTCCAAATAATTGTATTTTTCTTGCTAAATCTTTAAATTTTTGCATTCCTTGGAATAAAAATTTCTGACACAGTAAGGCATCAATCAAGATGTAGTGACAATATGTTTTGTCTAAATGACTATAGAAATTCACCAATCCACAGCTAATTCAAACTGATTACTTTTCTTATTCACTAATTTTATTCCAAATTCATTTTGAGATCCATTATTTATTGACTAATATTTTATTACTTAAAATGATATCAGCTGTTTTTTCCTGTCAATACATTTATGGTCAGGTTAGACTTGCAGAATAAATACAGAACTGCTTTTCAATCATGGCTATAACAAAAAAGGAATTTTTAAAGAAGGAACTATGCATCAAATGTAAATTACTACTAATCAGTAATAGACTGATAGTAAAGACAGAACCAAGTTTGCAGCATAATCTGAAGGATCTCCAATGCATGGAACTTTTATTTAAAAATTAGAACAATAATCCCTGTCTGGAGCACAAAGGCATAAAAAACCCACATGCACTAAGAAATTTTCACTTAACACTTAAGAAGACATTTAAATTGAACTATAAGGACTGACTTTTTTATCTGGTCTATTGAGCCATGGCCTTCATTTGCTATTGGGCACATAGGACATAATTAATGCACTATGTGCATTATATGATGTGCACAATGTAAACAGGTTCTTTTGATGAAAATATTTATTAAATTCATTTCTTTAACAGAACTGATGATGCTTCATGATGACAATCAATAAAAAAAAAGTAAAAATTTTGTCCCAAATACATGTAGCCATGAATATCAGAATTAAAACCAAGAGGAACAATTTTATTCTTAAAATGTTTAGTGTTAATTGTTGCTTCTAGTCATTATAAGAAATTAAGTGAACATTGCTGTCATGTCACAATAAAAAAAACATAGTCTTAAACAGTGAGTGATAAGTGAATGAATCATTTCAGCAACATGATGTGACATATCTATTAGCAGTGTAAGCTAGTGTTAGGATATGTCTGACAGCAAACAACTGTCAGCAGAGTTTTAGAGACACTGCACACAGCTGGTTAATCCCATTGTGCAATGACCACTATAAAAGCATATACAACATTAGCCATATTCTTAAAAAACTCAAAATTGCTAATTATAAGTGTTAAGCATTATTCTAATATGATGTCGTTATACCGTCAAACAGTATATTACCCGATATATCTATACTTTGCACATGCGCAATGCGACATAACGTCACAAGGGGTAGTAGGACATAAATGTAAATGGATGAATTTTGAAGTTCAGATTGAAATAAAAGTCAATTAATAAGCCAAATCGAAGGCATGTCATGGTAAAATATTCAATAAATGTTCTGTTAAAGTGTATTTTGTCCAACCCTTACGGAAATTATTAGTACTTCAAGTATACTTCAAGTATACTTGCAAGTATAACTTAAGTATAACTCAGAAGTATACTTTAAGTATACTTAAAGTATTTTGATTTTATATGCAAATTAGTTAGCCAAGTATACTTCAACCAAGTATACTTTGCTAATACTTAGACCTTTATACTTGAAGTATACTTTAGTTATAATTTAAGTATACTTTAGTTATACTTTAAGTATACTTAGAGAATACTAAGGTTTTATACTTGCAGTATACTTAAAGTATACTTTAGTTATACTTGAAATATACTTAGAGAATACTTTAGGTTTTATACTTACAGTATACTTTAAGTATACTTAAAGTATACTTGAAGTATTATGTTCAGGTACCTGACTTAACTGTACGAGTTGACTGATTGGTCCATCACTGTGGTATTTTCTGGCCTTAAACACTAAAAATTAACTAAATATTTATTCAAATAACATTAAATACAAAAATGTCTTAAAACTCCAACAAAGCACTGACATGATTAAGGAGTCCCTTTTTTCTCTCTGTTTTCTTTCTGTTCTTTGCTAATGTGCTGGAAAGAAAAATAAAAGTTGTGCATGCGACTGATTAATAAACGAATGTGACCTCTTCAAGAATGTTTCGCCTGTCAGCACCACTGTGAAACTCATTCACAGTCTATCTAGGCCTTAAGGTAGACTACAACCCCAAAAAAGACTTAACTTAACAGAAACCGTACATTAGAACAATTTGAAGTTTGGCAGGGTGGTTAAGTATCACAAGTTGTACGTCCTAAGCGACTTTCAGACCTGTTGGACAACTACTTCCTGTATGGAAATTCCTTTAGCGGAGGCATCATTATTCAATTTTTTTTATATCCCTTGTATAATTTTTATCATTGTGGTTCCCTTCATCTGAGATTAAATTTGTTTCCAAATATAACTCATTTATAAGTCCATAACTCTACATTAAACAGGAAGTAGATACTGAACACATATAGTACATGTATATAGATTTTATCGAAAACAGTGGTACATTAATTAGCATTGACTCACAGATTTCTTGATTTACTTGTGTCACTAGCAATGAAAACAGGTCTAGTTACTGTGTATAAATACATTGTACTTGCATTTTGTCTCGCCAGAGACGAAAAGTCATTAAAGACGAGACAAAGGTATTACTTTCTAGTGGCAGCATTAACTTTTTAAGGACAAAGCTACATGCCAAATATCAAGAGGCTGCGGCATGAAATTGCCCAGAAAACTGCGACGAAAGTTATTGTGATGCCACAGGACAAAGCATATAGCTAAAGTGACACTTATATGTCGCTTTGCAACATGTTGCAGGCAACACAAAAAAATCATGCAAAGGCTAATGTCTTACCTCAGCTACTTTTTGGCATTGATGACAGTTTAATTGTTAATCTCAATCGCTGCACTACCCATTAATGGCTTAACAAACATTTTTTCTGTAGTATTGGGATACAATTAAAGGCAATATTCTGAAATAAAAAAGAAAATATTTGAAAAATTAAAGCTTGTTTTTTCCTACAATGTCCCTTTATAACTATAAGGACAAATAAAAAAAGTATGCGTGTTTCCTGTTACTTGCTTGAAAAAAATAGGGTAGGTAGATAGGCATTTATTTTTAATTTTATTTTACCTTAAGTGAACAGGGCAAAGGTTTCAAGTTTAATGGTGCCTAAGCAAAAATGGCAATAAAAATTGATTGGTCAATACAGAAGTTCAACCTGAGATGACCTGTAATGGGATGTTGTTAGATCTTCAAAACGACAATAACAAAAAGGGGGGAGCTTGTGAAAGATTTAATTTTAATTAAGATTGGTTTTTGTGTGTGTGTTTGTTCTTGTCGGTTTCGTTTAAAACTGGTGGAAATTAATAAAATTTGAGAGTAAAATGGCATTAGAAACATAAAGGTAGGGTTTTTCATGTAGATTATTAAATTCAGAACAGAAATAATTACAAACCCGTGTAGATATGGGTAAAGTAATATTTTTAAAAAAAATTTCAAAGTTGGCAGGTATAGACTTGGTTTTTTCCCTTCTCGCACACAATAACAAAATCGACCCAGTATATAATTCGAAAGTGCAAATAAATCTAATTTTACAAGCCCCTGTGGTTATTCGAGCCTCCGGACATTGACTATAGTCATAAAGTTATTATAATTTTATGTGCATTTGATTTCCTGTAATCTAATGATCTTAGAACCATGTACCTACCACTTGTTTTCTGTTCCCATTTATGCTGGCAGAAATCAGTTCCTGTATGTTGAAATGCAATCTTCACAACATTGTTTACGGCTCTTGACTTTTGTACAGTCACTCCACAACACTGCATTCCCATTAAATTAAAAGGATATCGTAAGATGACTTATCTGTAAAATATTAATTGACCACAAAGTATCATTTTCGAATAAATCGTAACCTTCTTTGTTACACAAAATCATAGCTTTCTGAAAATAATTAGGCGTATCAGTCCAAACTCAAATATATAACATTAAAAATAGACACGCATGTTATAGCAATCGCCATCGGTTCTAAAATTAATTGCGAGATAAGCAGTTAAGTAAAAGATGAATAATTCTAAATTAACGCATGAAAAGATTATGAACTACTTCGCTAATCATTACTTACCGTCATATTTGATGAAATTCTTTAAATTGCCGCTCCAAAGCCAGGAAACAAAATTTGAATTCTGTGACGTAGCGGAAATGGAAGTCGTATGGATAAAACAAAGTTGACACCGGAAAGACGTCAAATATCCGGAAATTACCGCGTACATAAATGAAAAAAATAAGTCCAAAGATTCCATGATAGTTTCAATGTGTTAAAATTTCTAAGTCCATTTCCACGCTGTATCATTTTCATTTCCATGGAATTCAATGAAATTTTTTCTTTGGTTCAATAACTTTCCATGGAAAATTATTCATTTCAACATGGAAAAACCTATTATCATGGAAACTCTAGGGATGGGTTACATTGATATGTATAATAATGTTGGATAATATCATTTGTTAATGTTATGTTGGCTAAAAACTGCAAAAAAACATTGTTTTAATGAAAAAAACATAGAATTTTAATTTATTTGGACTTATAAATTTTCTGTAAGATGCATTCCTCTGTCAAACTCCTGAAAAAGTCTAAGTCCAAATAAATTCTTCAAGTATAACTTTTACATAAAATGTTTGATAATATCCATTTGAAGTATACTTCTTGTATACTTCAAGTATACTTGAGTTATACTTTGCTATTACAAGGATACAAAGTATAACACAAGTATAACTAGCTAATACTCCAAGTATACTTAGCTAATACTTTAAGTATACTTCAGTTTTCAAGTATAACAGATATACTTAAAGTATACTTGAAGTATACTTGCCTTATACTTTAAGTATACTTGGTGCAAGCCAATTCCGTAAGGGAAGGCTCATTGCAAATTGAGAAGGTAAGACCTAAAATTTTTCATCATGAAAATGGCAGTTAGAAAATCATGGCCCATAGAACACACTCAAATCGAAAAACACAGCCTTTTGTCATATTAGAATAGTAATAATTCATTCAGGGTATAATATTTTACTCATTTTTACACATAGGCTGGGCTTTTAAAATCATATTTTCTACCTTGCTATCACTCAGTATCAAATATAAAGGTCCAGGCCATGTGTAAATGAGTACATCATACCCCTTATAAATTATTTCTTAATTCACTTATCACTGTCTGTTTCAGCCTATGTTATTGTTAATGGTGACATGACAGTCATGTTTTCTTAATGCCTGCTGAGTTTTTTAAGAAACAGTATACCATACAAAATTATGGACGTCATGAAGTAATTTTTACAATTAATTCACAAAGATAGATCTCAAGGAACAAGAGAATTTTTTTTAAATTTAATAAATATAATATGGAATGTTAACTTATATAAAGGACAAGTGTATTATTAGGCCTAGTTGTAATCATGGATGAGAAATTTGGATGTGTATACATTATTTTTGTTTGTTTGTTTGTTTGAATGATCTTTAATGCCACTTTCAGCAATATTTCAGCTATATCATGGCATCCAGTTTTATTGGGGAATGAAGCCGGGGTACCATGAGAATTAAACCCCTGACTTTTGGTAGGAAAACTGGCAATCCTTGTCAATTAAGATTTGAGACGAGTACAACCTGCTCTCAGTGAGACTCAAATTCACAGCCTCTGCGGAAAGAAGCTTGATTACCCGGAGAAAACCCCTGACCTTTGATAGGAAAACTAGCAATCCTTGTCAGCCCTTAGTGAGACTCAAATTCACAACCTCAATGTTGACAGACCATGTGATCAATAGCAGACAAACTACCTTAACCACTGAGGCTCCTTCTATACATTATAATTACTTAAGGATATTTATCGTTGCACCAGAAACAACCCGCATTATTTGTCAAACAAGCCATGTTCATTGTGTTTATTAATAGCTGAGGTTAAAAACCCATGATGAGTTATGAGACATGCAGGACTGCATCTATTACAAGCAGATATTTTGCATTTAAGCTTCATCTCCCTATAATTATTGTCTCCATGCATAGTTTGCTGGGGGAAATTATGGATCATTAACCGAATTAAAAATGAAAAATAACCAGTATTCCTTAGTTTTGTCAAGAATAATTTCTGTTGGTTGCTAAGAATTTGTACAGTAAAATTGGTTGTTGATTACACATGATCAGAAATGAACAACCATCGTCACCTTGTTAAATGCACTGGTACATTGATGTTGTAAACAGACAAACAAGTGTCAGTGTAAGTCCTAAAATTTTAAGCTACTGAATCCCATTTTTGATTTTCTGTTTATTGATTAAATATTAATCATATCAATAGGAAAAATGGGTATGTTGTATCAATATGTAAAATTACATCTCTGGGTGTCGTTTTATAAAGCGATCGTTAGCTTAACCTGCACATTATCCCATTTAAATTGCATGGGATAACGAGGACGTTAATTAGCGATCGCTTTATGAAACGCCACCCTGATGTCTACGAGTCCCATTTTTCAAATAGCAACAGTCTACATCTACATCTACAGGGTACACCACAACAATCAATCCAACTGCAGGTCAGGGGTTCTCTCCGGGTACTCCTACTTTCTCCCCCAATAAAAACTGGATGCCATGATATAGCTGAAAAATTGCTGAAAAATTGCTGAAAGTGGCGTTAAAACACCATTCAAACAAACAAACAAAACAATCAATTACTGATTATTACTGGGAGGCGCTGTCTTGGAACAGTATGTTAAAGAAATAAGAAAAGATAAAAAGAACATTATACAGATTGTTAAACTTGATTTAGTGAAATATAAAAGGAACGGTATATTACAGTTAAAAACAAGGGTATACAGAATTTTTAAAAAGTGATCGTTGTCAGTCTCTCTGCAAAGATGATGAGGATGGGACTTGATTTGATACTGGAATAAACAAAGACAACTATATTATGAAATTCCTCTTGTTTATTCAAGACTTCTATATACTATCTGGCATTACCAGGATCTTCAATCAGCATATCATTCTGGCCTACAATTTGTTTTTAATCCTTGTTTAAATGAGTTTTGTTTTGGAGATGTTCTTCAATCATGAATTTTACATGTCAAATGATTTCCTATCAATCTTAAATTACAATATAATACCAGGGTAATTAATTTTCATCTGTAAAAACAAAAAGTGTAATCATTTCCAGAGATTATTCAGAACTAGAGCTTATTAATCTGACCCTTGCAAGGTTCCCAAGACCTGAAAGAGTCAATACTTGATAACTGGGTAACTGGAAATAGAAACTCAGAACAAAACCCCAAAATATTAAGGTTTTGTCCTAAATACAATGTTCACTATTACAACAGAAACAATTTCTACTAATTAATTAAAAAATACATATTTTTGGATCTTATTTAAAAATTGTATACACAAAATTTCATCCCAATATAAAGAATTCTTCAGATTAAAGAAAACTGCATGTAAAGTAAAACATATTCTACTGTGTCAAAAACACTGCATATTCAAATACATGTACCTCAAATACAGTGTTGTACCAAAAGTATTCAGGGAAAATGGCCGCCATGGGTTAAGAGTTGTCGCATGGTGTTGTGTTGTTATTTCTTTATGAAATTTAACTCTGGTTGTAAGTTTGAAGAATTGTCACCAGACAAGAAAGAAGTATGGTAATTATTACGTAAAAAAAAAAATGACCTGTAAAAAATGTGAGATTTTGAAAATGTTATGAGTGCATGAATCTTCATGCAGGTCTGTGATCAAGGCTTTTAAGAAAAGGGGTAACTAGGAAAAAGCCAAAAGAAGTTGTCAACTGAAGAAAGTTTAGAAAACCCATTGCTACAGTTTGTGAAACAGGACAGATAAAAAGTGTTCACAGATATTATAACCACATTAAATGTTGGAAATAACGTAAAACCAAGTCAAGGACAGTACAGAAGATTTTAAATAAAAATCGATTTATCACAGGATATTTTGGAAACAGGAAGATATGTCTCACATAGTGCAAACAAAACCAGATAAACTGTAGATCAATTTAAGATACCAGATATCATAACATTTTAACTTAATAAATAAACTGGGCAATAGGATGGACAGACACCAACTTAGATTTTTCCAAAATTTGTTAAAAGGAGAGACTGTTAGATCTTAAATGTATGTCATTGTCTTCACAAACTCATGTTCTCTTTCACACACACCAGTACATGTATAAAATTTACAAGAAAACTTTACAAAATATTTCACACCGATTTGGAATTTACCATACAGGGGGCACCTATTAACTTAGTTTCTTGGTAAAAAAAATTCCTTACAGTTTCCCACATGTCTTTTTAATTCATGTATAGACTTCACAAAATGTGCGTTCTTACTTTGAAATGTGCTTCTTGTTGTCATTGCCAGGAATTACCTTTGGCATACATCTGTACCGCTTTACCAATACGGAATTAATTATTTGTAATTATTAAATTAGGAAAACAAAATGCCTTCAATGATGACAGTCTGAACCTGTATCATGGTGTCGGACTTTTACATAAATTGAAACCATCTGATTTGTGGTTTAAATGCCATGCCAGGTACCTTGTTTATTTAGTAGTATAGAAGCTAATTTGATTGATTGTTTGTTGTTTTACATCCAGCAAGCAATATTTTAGCTAAATTTGAAATAATTTGAATATTTACAGAATATACTTCCGCAATAATAAAATGAGAACTCATACAATAATTACAGAATAGTTCATGATGGCTGACGGCAATAAGACAAAATTTGGACTGCCCAAGGGTCGTGATATGGACCAAGAAACTGATATGGCCCGAGCCGAAAGAAAGTGTTTGGTATATTAAGCTTGCATTTGGATAAACTTAAATGTTAATCTACTTTTTTTTATAAAGGCAGGGATAATGTATGATACATTGAGAATACTTTAAAGCAGCAACATTTACATGCATTCCTATGTCATGCTGTCACTCTTGCATTCCAGATAAACATGAAAAAATCAAGATAAGTCTTTTTAGAATAGTTTTTGTTTAGATTATAAATGCTAAACCTCTGTCAATTATGACCAAGCAACAATTGTTTATCATTTCATCACACTACCTTTCAGGGAATTTATTGACAAAACTCAATTGACAATATAACTTCTCAAGAAAGATTTCTTAACATAGCATGCAATGGTACTGATGAGCGACAGACCAATGGTCAAGTGTAATCAACATTAGGGCATTATCTCTCATGACATCTCATTCAGCTGTTTGTCAATTTGTAAAAATAAAACTTCATTCATAAAAGCAATGTAAATTTTTTGCCATATACGAATGACATGTTAATATAGCAATTCTTCAATTCCCATGGCAACAAGACAATATCAACAAATGGAAATTAACTGCCATGACAAAACAATTATGGTGCAAATAAGATTAAAGTGGAGCTTATTTATATCAATTAACAATATAATGACAACAACAATTTTTTTTGTTCAATTTAAAATAACATGTTTTCAATTTAAACACTTCTTTGTTTAACAAAAAATTCCGCAATTTATCACAACACATTTTATATGCAAGTAAATGAAAATTAAAATTTGTGAGGATCTTCACCTAAGCCACTGCCAAACAATGTGAATTATTAAAAAAAAAACAGTCACATGATAAATTTCAGAATATAAAATACATTAATTATAATAATTATAATTTAGATAATTACATTGATATATGATAGTTATCTTTCTTCAATATAGATCTACATGATACATATAAAATGTCTGGGTGATATCAAATGTATCTTATAAATCTTCAGTTCTGTTATTCAGTAGGCTAAAACTAACTGTATTAAATCTAATACATCCATCATGATGTATATATACTAATGACTAAATATCTTCATAAAAAATATTCTGACCAGTGCTTTATTTTTACTGCAACCCACAAAACGCTAATGATACACATGCCAGTTTGTTCAATTGACTGTAGCACCTGAGTGTACCCATGGTTTTTATCGGGTTCGGGTTGCTCTTTTTCTGTGTTTTATGTTTTTGGTTTTTGTGTTGTGTTTGTCTATATCCGGATTTGTAACTGTCCCTTGACTTTTTGGCTCTTGTTTTTCGGTTGGTTTTCTTTGCTATTTTCTTATGTATTATTTATTAAGTTGTTAAAGAAACACTGCAACTAGAAGCTTGTTTTTCTAACAGTAATACATATTTCTGCAACACAAATAGTTGTACCAAAACATTAACATACTGACTTATTTTTGTTCATAAGACTTACTTATCATTTAGATTAAGTCCAGGTAAACTGTTTACAATCAAAACTTCAACTAATTAAAGTTACATAACAAAGCCATTTGCATTTTACTCAATACAGGTTACTCACGCACTATTTTCGTATCTTTTTAAATTTTTATTCATCCTTTATAATTAATATTATAATATCAAAATGGCGACCGCCATTGACAACAATCAATGGGTAAAAACAAACTCTATCGAGTCTGCATTCAGGTATAATCCGCACCATTCCTTTCCAACTTAGATTAAAAGAAAAAAACCATGGACAATACGACCCTTAATATATATAATAACTGTATTTTCAAGTCAATATTATATTGACTTGAAAATACAGTAATTATATATATTAAGGGTCGTATTGTATATTATATACTGTTTAAACCTTGAGTACACACATAGAGATAAATTAAAACAATATTTTGAATTTAATAAGGCATAACTTGAAAACAGCACATCTCAAACTTAAATACCTGCCTAGTTTTATTACTTAGACAATCTATGTATATTGTTTGTTTGTTTGAATGGATTTTAACGACACTTTCAGCAATTTTCAGTTATATCATGGCATCCAGGTTTTATTGTTGGAGGAAGCCGGAGTACACGGAGAAAACCACGGACATTTGGTAGGAAAACTGGATCTAATGAATAAAACTAGAATTAATTTTCTGAACCCAATAAAAACATCATGTTGCACATAATATGGGTCATAACTTAGACATGAGAAATTTTTAAGGTGTATATGATACATCTATCTCAAATTCAAACTACACAAATCTTTGTAATATTAACTTAGGGCTGACTCTTTTACAACATGGCTAATACAGTACATGTGTATTCTCTATAACTAAAATGTTCAACTTGGCTAATAAATGTGTTTTCTCTATAACTACAATGTCATAAATGTATCAAAACATATTTCTTCCATAACAACACATCCAAACCAAGTTAATTTGTAGATTCTTATCTATCTGTCACGTAAGATAGAGTACGTTTGGAAAATTTCATTTTATATTCTTCAGAACCTGATGCTATTACTGAACGAGTGTGCAAACAACACACAGATTTATTTATATTCTATTTTATTGACATCTGTTGGGTAGATGTTATACAATTCCAGTCGTGTCAAGTGATCATTGATGTTTGTTTCTTAGTTAGACAAAAGCATTTCACAATTTTGTTTTTTTTATTTTTTACTGGACATTTTCCCATCTTTATAATTCTCAACAATATGAATAGACTAAAAATATAAACAAAGTTTGACTAAAATTCACCTTTGCACATATCCATATATTTCTAAACAAGTGTGTTTTACCGGAAGCACTCAGCTACAAATATTTTGTGATACTTGCAAATATGCAAATCTGAAGCTAGAGGGCTGCACGAATTGCAAGTTCTGCACAACAAGAACATTACACACATGAATAGAGTAAAAGGGAAGAGTGTTTAATAAACTCTTTAATAAATTCTTCCTGTGCAGATTTCAGCGGTAGTGCAGACGGAAAATTGACATAATTAATGTGGTTTACATGATATTACAGGTGTATAAATGCATCGATTTTTAGTGAGTAATTTTTTTATATACCATAAATTTGCTATAGATTGTAAGAAAGATTTAAAGATTTTTTTCAAGCCCAACGAAGGCAATAATTGAATAAACTAACTACAGAGTTATCAATGTGTGACAAAACATCCAGAACATGTCCAGGACAGATGAAACGTGTAGCCCCCAATAAATGTATAATGCCGTTTGTTTAGTTAAAACGTTTATACAGACAATGGCAGAACTTTTCCTGTCTGACATCACCTGAAACTCTCTAAGTCTGATTTATAATCTGTTATTACTTAAAGCAAAAAATTGATGAATGTGTCCATGGGACACAGATGCCCCCGCTAAATGAAGTCTCAAACAGGAAGTAGTTGTCCGACAGGTCTGAAAGTCGCTTAGACATACAACTTGTGACACTGATAGAACCTGTGATCCTGCCAAATATCAAATTGTTCTCGTGTATGGTTTCTGAGTAAAGCTCAACAGAAATTCATATGGATGGACATACATAGCAATGAAGTCCCAAACAGGAAGTAATTGTCCGACAGGTCTGAAAGTGGCTTAGGACGTACAACTTGTGATCCTGAATCACCATGCCAAATTTCAAATTGTTCTCATGTACAGTTTCTGAGAAAGGCTTGTCGGAAATTCATACGGACGTACATAAGTACGGACGGACATGAGTCAAACCTAATGCCGCCTGACATGTTGTCACGGGGGCATAAAAGAGTTGCATTGTTTAATGTGCTAGAGAAACAGGGAGATCTTTATATAAGAGAATAGAGAAAAATCTACATTGCTTCCATAAACACAAAAAGCACAGTTAACTATAAATCAACAACTTTTTACTCATAAACATCATATCAAATACATAATAATCAGTTCATGATGTGTTAATACTAAAGAAATATTAAAATAAAGAGATTGTTCATTCTTAAAAGTTTCAAGTTTCACCATTGTAGACTGAAAATAACATAAAACCTTGAGATTATTTATAAAATAATATTAAGTGTCACCAATATCACAATAATATCAGCTTCTAATAATGATCTACTGCTAGCATTTACATTCTTCTAACATTCTGCTCTAAAGTTTAATAAAACAGATGTATTGATTATATTTTTATTATTTTATAGAATTAAAAAGTGTTTAAAATTGTATTTAAGTACTAAGGAAACTAAATTCTATTGAAATTACGCCAGTTGTTTATTTCATCTTTATATACTACTCCTACCATGTACTTTAATTAAAAAAGATATTTTCATTAGAGTTGCATGCATTCATTGACTTATGAAACTTCAGAAAAATGCATTTAATTTGTATATTTAAATTTTATTTCATCTAAAAAAAATGCCTGGGTCCAGATTTAAATCAGGCACAATGTATTTTTGTTTATATAACATGTTGTTTGTTTAATGTGGACGTCATTAAGGAAGACTCTCCAAGGCTATAAGTTTCATTGAGAAATGTAAAGACTGATTCTGTGTCATCTGTAACAGTTTGAACCAATGGAAATCTAGGATATCGATGAAAGACATGTAATGAAAATATTATTGAATAAAAACTGGACTTCTACGTATTGTAGGGAAGAAAATGTCAACAATGTATGTCGTAAATATTATTGCCATTGAACCTACACTGTAAAAAGAATGGAATAAAATTGTTTCTCATCAACATTCATGTTTGTGCTTGAAATACACTCAATTGACAAGTTATTAGAATTCCCACAGGTACGGTTGTGTTCAACTCATAGCTAATTATTTTCTATATACTGTTATGAATCCTATTAAAGGACAGAAAAAAACAGATATACAGAGAACTAAATATGACTTGTTGACACTATTTTATATAAACTGTTGATGTCTAGAGGACAACTTCTTGATCAATCAACCTTATTCATTTTATACGCCATTAATGTATATATTCAAAAGCACTAACAGTATATATAACCACTGCTCAAAGTAACAGAAAAAATCACTCTCAGGCACAGAGAACATAACTAGTTCCCAGATATAACCTCTGCCACACGTTATCCCCCATCTGCTGCAGGACTACATTTGTTATCTGCTCATGACGTTTGTAAACAAAGAATGATGCTTGTAAAATAATAAACCAGTTCTTATTTACTTTTATTTAGTCTATTTGTACACTTTTGCAACATTTTTCCATTAAATGTACTGCGTTTGTACGTGCAGCTTATTCGCCATGAGAGATATCTCTCATGGCATAAACCAATGTGGCAGAGATGATTGAGGTTGACGTAAGTTACCCAGAATCCTTTGCGTGGAGAATGATTAAAAATATGACTAAAGAGATTATTTTTCTCTTCCTATTTCTAATTTCTACTTTTCAGAAGGAAGTAGATGACCAAGGATCTTAAAATCGCTTGACACCATATGGTAATATAGGATAAAGCAATATGCAAAATATCAGGCTTCTGCATCTAGAAAGCTGTGACAAAAATTTTGCATGTATGTCTACTGTGTTAAAATCTAAGTATTCTGTAAACAGGAAGTAGATTACCAAGGAGCATAAAATCACTATACACCATATGGTACTAGGATGAAGCAATATCCAAAATATCAGGCTTCTGCATCCTATAGTTTCTTAGAAAACTGAGACAGACCCTTTGCAGATAAGGACAAGAAGTGGATTGGAAATATCACAATAATATGAGTTGGTCTTTTATATATTTTGTATTTAAACCTGCTGCATTTTCTGTACCAAATAAAACAAGTGTGGACTGTGAGCACGCTCACAAAGCGATAACCCCCACTTCGCTTTCAAGTCCAATTATCTCCCCTTAATAATATACAAGGTCAATAAAAATCCTTCTTGCACATCTACATATAATTTACTTCCTTTATGCTAAGTTTCCTTAAATTTCATCCAGTGGTTTTGGAGGAGTTGCGCTTACGAGGTCTCCCACTGAATACTATATTTAAAAAGTCTAAGTCCAATTATCTCCCCTGAATAATATCCTACAGTGACGAAAATTCTTCATGTACATCTACATATGATGTACTTCCTTCATGTAAAGTTTCATCAAAATCTGTGAAGCAGTTTAGGAGGAGTTGCGCTTACAAGGTCTCCCACTTAATACTATATTTAAAAAGTCTAAGTCCAATTATCTCCCCTGAATAATATCCTACAGTGACGAAAAATTCTTCATGCACATCTCCATATGATGTACTTCCTTCATGTAAAGTTTCATCAAAATCTGTGAAGCAGTTTAGGAGGAGTTGCGCTTCAAAGGTCTCCCACTGAATACTATATTTAAAAAGTCTAAGTCCAATTATTTCCCCTGAATAATATCCTACAGCAACGAAAATTCTTCATGCACATCTACATATGATGTACTTCCTTCATGTAAAGTTTCATCAAAATCTGTGAAGCAGTTTAGGAGGAGTTGCGCTTACAAGGTCTCCCACTGAATACTATATTTTAAAAGTCTAAGTCCAATTATCTCCCCTGAATAATATCCTACAGCGATGAAAATTCTTCATGCACATCTACATATGATGTACTTCCTTCATCATAAGTTTCATCAAAATCTGTAAAGTGGTTTAGGAGGAGTTGCGCTTACGAGGTCTCCCAATGAATACTATATTTAAAAGGTCTAAGTCCAATTATCTCCCCTGAATAATATCCGACATGGACAAAAATTCTTCATGCACATCTACATATGATGTACTTTCTCCATGTAAAGTTTCATAAAAATCTGTGAAGCGGTTAAGGAGGAGAAGCGCTTACAAGGGATGTGGACAGATGGACAGACAGGGGGGGGGGGGGGGGGTATAATTAGGTTCTGAAACAGTTAGGCCTAGCGAACACTGTACTAAAAATGTGATAACGTACCCTGAATCACGATTTTTGTAACCATCTTTATGAGCCCTAGATGAAGCTGTACTTTTTCGGTAACTCGGTATTTTTGTCTTTCCACCTTTCCGTCTCTTTCTCTCTTTACTTCCTGACCTTGAACCACTGTCACTTTCATCTGTTGGTACATCTTCAAACATATAAATACATCTTTACAAAATACAATAAAATGTGTTTGTTGGTTGGATAAACATATATTTCTATTTATTTAAAACAGATGTACTTAAGATATAATCGAGAATTATGCTGATGGTAATGAGCCTGAGCTTTTAATATCAAGAAGTGTTTCTGGTTGTAAGGTTCAATTGATTGATTGATTGATTGGATGTTTGCTCGATGTCCTGCGAGCAGTATTTCAGCTATATTCAGGACAAAAACAAGTTAACAAAAAATAAATAATTGTAAACAAGAGGCTCTCTAGAGCCTGTATCGCTCACCTGATTTATATAGGCAAAGAAGATGGCATATCCACATTGTCAAACTAAGTCCTGTAACTTTAAATTTTTTACTGTTATAAATAACATGATCTTTGAGACCATCCAATGAATCCTGCTGTTTGGTTTTAATTGATTCAATAGCTTCAGACATTTTTCCTATATATAGGTTTGCATGTAAAATTGATTCCTACAATTGCAGCCATTGTTGATTTTAGATCAAATGAGCAAGCATAAACTTTTAAGGGAACCATCCAATAAGTATTCACATACAATAATATGGCTTGAATCAGCTTTGCAGTTCAGAAAAGTTGGCATTTGAAAAATATTCCTATAGAGTCCACTGTTAAAACTTTGTCTGTAATGTTAATGGTAAACACAAGTAGACCACCTTTACTCGTGTTAGCTAAAACAGTTTGTTGACCTTTAAGGGGCTATAACCAATTTAATTAATCACCCGACTACATCAATCCAATTTAGACTATTGTTTACATTTATTAAAGGGCCATAACCCCTATAAGGGGTCATCTTACAATTTCGACCTAATGGACAATTTTGTAGAGCTCAATTAGCTGAACATTTAAGCAAGCAAAACCTTTTCCCTATCTTCTATCGTTCACAATCTATAAGGGTAAAAAAACTATTTCTGCAATTTAAGGGGCCATAGGCCCTATAAGGGGTCATCTGACATTCTTCAAAATTTCAGGGTAGGTAGATCTTAACGTGCTGATCACTTTTACCCTGAGCCAGAATTTTGATATCTGTCAACGTTTTTGAGTTATTTGCAAAAAACTGCTGTTTTACCCCCCCTGTTCTATTTTTAGCAACGGCGGCCATGTTTTTTATCGGATCAATTTAAAATGAGGATCGTTTGTAGCCAACATGTCATTTATAATTCCTATCAAGTTTCAGTCAAATTGGTTCAGTAGTTTCAGACAAGAAGATTTTTGAAATTGTTAACGGACGGTTCGCAATCTATAAGGGTAAAACCACTATTTCTGGCATTTAAGAGGCCATAGCCCCTATAAGGGGTCATCTGACATTTTCAACCCATGACAATTTTGTAGAGCTTACTTAGCTGAACAATATGCAATTGAAATAACTTCAATATCTTATATAGTTCTTGAGATATAAGACAAAATTAGTGCAAAACTCAGAAAAAATCAAGAAAAGGGGCAATAACTCCCACATGGTTTGTTGGAATTTCTTCAAAATTTCAGGGTAGGTAGATTTTCAAGTGCTGATCACTTTTACCCTATGCCAGAATTTTGATATCTGTCACCGTTTTTGAGTTATTTGCAAATAACTGCTGTTTTACCCCCCCTGTTCTATTTTTAGCAATGGCGGCCATGTTTTTTATAGGATCAATTTAAAATGAGGATCGTTTGTAGCCAACATGTCATTTATCATTCCTATCAAGTTTCAAATTGGTTCAGTAGTTTCAGACAAGAAGATTTTTGAAATTGTTAACGGACGACGACGGACGACAGACGACGGACGACGACGGACGCATAGTGATGGCATAAGCTCACATGGCCTTCGGCCAGGTGAGCTAAAAAGGGGTGGGATGGGAAATAGGAAACAAAATTTTGACTTCCACTGGAAAAGTATGGAGTATTGGGTAGGTGTGGGTAATTGGGCTACAGCCTTTGTACAGCTAGCCTACTCTTTTCAGAAAAATCAGAGGCTTTATAGTGCAAGTAGTGTGTAACTCTTCAAACATGTTACCCAATACAGTTAATGGACAAGCTGTCCATAGTATGACCTGATTAGTTTGATTGATTGATTGACAACGATTGATCAAAGACATAATTTAAAAATAGACAGGTTTGACTGACAACTGATCAATTGATTGATTGGCAAATAGACAATTCGGAAATAGGCCATACAGGTTTGACAGACGACTGATCAATTGATTGATTGGCAAAAAGACAATTCAAAAATAGGCAATACAGGATTGGATGTTCAGATCGGTGCCTCAGTGACAGAATGGTCAATCGATCAGCAGTGTCAACTTAAGCTGTGTGTTCTGGCATGATTTTGATAAAGGTATGCAACTGTTTTCCTTTATAATTTGTGGGTTTTTTAACAGATATACAACAGCTTACTTCCCCATCCCTTAAAAACCAGATGCTATGATACAGTTATTGTTTGTTTGAATGGTTTTTAATGCTTCTTTCAGCAATTTTTCAGCTATATCATGGCATCCAGTTTTTTATTAGGGGAGGAAGTCTGAGTACCCAGTGAAAACCTGGGCATTCGGTAGGAAAGCTGGCAATCCTTTTCAATTAAGATTGGAGTCAAGCGCACCCTGTCCACAGTGAAACACAACCCCGCAACATCAGTGTTTACAGATCACACGATCAATAGTAGAAAAACTACCTAAACCACTCTGCCACCAAGGCCCTTTATGATACAGTTAAAAAACAGCTGCAAGAGATTCAATTTCTAATTGAACCAAACTGGAAAATATTGCTTAGCCAGGAAAATGCTGAAAATACTGAAATGAGGATGAAATACCATTTTCATGTGTTGTTCAACTATATCCAGAATACTTTAAAAACCACCCAACTAAGGCAGAAAACTGACACCCCACATCAGTTAGAGTTTAGCACACCCAGCCCAAAGTAAGACTCGAACTTGCAACCTCAGTGTTGACACACACCTAATCAATAATAGACAACTACCTTATCCACTCAGGTATCAAGGTCCCTTTTGATGTTTGGCCGAGTGGTCAAGGTAGTTCGTCTACTATTGACCACGTGGTCTGTCAACACTGAGATTGCGGGTTCGATACTCACTGCAGGCAGGGTGTACTCGACTCCAATCTTAATTGACAAGGATTGCCTGTTTTCCTACCGCAGGTCAGGGGTTTTCTCCGGGTACTCCGGCTTCCTCCCCCAATAAAAACTGGACGCCATGATATAGCTGAAAATTGCTGAAAGTGGCGTTAAACACCACCAAACAAACAAACAAACAATATTTTGATGTTTGAAACCTTTCCAATATTTATTAAATTTCAATTAAAACAAAAATTTGAAAATGCAGCATACCTCTCTCTGCCTCTAATCTTGATACATTAGACTGTTTTGTCTCCGACAAATCAGAACTGCTGTTTTGTACCTTATTCTGTACCTGTAAGAGGGAGTCATAATTTTACCTGTCAACATACAGATTAAATTATAAATACAGAACACAGTTCTACCATGAATTTCATCTAATATGTATGTAATTTCAAGCGGTTTGGTAAATATAGTTCCAGTCTTCACGAAATCTTTCCAAAGAATGGTGGACATTCGGTCCACCAACTTCACCAGAAATGCTGGACCGAAGCAGCTTTTGCCAGACCAAATTTGTCTGATGTTGCCATTGTTTACATTTAACTAGCTACCTTATATGCATGTAGATACAGACATACAGTATATAATATCAAACGTAAAAGTTATTGTAAATATCATACTATTCATAACTGTTATAAACAAGCTGTGTATATCTGGACAAAAGTGTCTAAAGAATATAAATAAAATAACAATTATTATATGCAATAATAATTCACAAAGCTGAAAGCAACTGCTCCATGGGACATCCATCTACAGAAATTATCATATGGTCATTGATAACTAGTTCATAGTATCTTTATTCCTTATTCAGCTTACTAATACCAGTATATATTTTTATATATTATCAAAGCAAATGATTAAAACAAAATATTTTTTAAACAAACTTTTGAGTTTAAACCACATTTTAAAGTGTTTGTTTATCAGGATTTTGCATTAAAGGCCATTGTAGTCTATTTTTTTCTCATTTCTCGCTGTTGGTAATTAGATGTATCCCGGAAATAAACAAATGGCACGTAATCCATTTGCCAAACTAAAACATTTTAAAAACTAGAGGCTCCCAGGAGCCTGTAATCGCTCACCTGGAATCCAAATGACTTAAACTATATTAAAATTTTTGAAATTAACAGTTTCAGTCTAGTTGTTATAGCTTTTAAGTTACTGTGCAAAAACTAAACATTTCTTCAAAAAATTTGTTAAATACAATAACTCCTAGAAGGTGCCATCGACAATTTCTGAAAATTAAATGGTTTTTAGGCATTGTCCTGTAGGGTACTTTGGAAATTTACAGTTTTACTCTACTAATAGGTGTGTAATAGACTAATTTATAATTAAAAAACTGTTCATATGTGCAAATTCATAATAAAAGGGCAATAACTCCTATAAAGAGTCATCTTGCAATTTTTGGACTAAGCTATCATTTGTAGGGCTTCTATTGCTGATCATTTGTGCAATTTACAGTTTTAATCTAGCTACTATAGTTTTCAAGTTACTGGACAAAAATGGAAAATTTCATAACAAAATTGTCATTTAAGGGCAATAACCCCTATAAGGAGTCATCTAACAATTTAAGACCAATTAAATTAATTGTAGGGCTTTTTTTGCTGATCATTTTTGCAATTTATTATTTCACTCTAGCTGTTATGGTTTTTAAGTTACAGGACAAAAACGGAAAATTTCATAAAAAATTGCAATTTAAGGGCAATAACTCCTATAAGGAGTCATCTGACAATTTCAGACCAATCAAGTGAATTGTAGGGTCTTTATTGCTGATCATTTGTGCATTTTACAGTTTCAATCTAGCTGCTATAGTTTTCAAGTTACAGGACAAAAACGGAAAATTTCATAAAAAATTGCCATTTAAGGGCAATAACTCCTATAAGGGGTCATCTGACAATTTCAGACTTATACAGTGAATTGTAGGGCTTGTATTGTTGATCATTTTTATTATTTACAGTTTTACTCTAGCTGTTATAGTTTTAAAGTTACAGGACAAAAACGGAAAATTTCATAAAAAATTACCATTTATGGGCAATAACTCATATAAGGAGTCATTTGACAATTTCAGACCAAGCAAGTGAATTGTAGGGTCTTTATTGCTGATCATTTGTGCAATTTACAGTTTCAATCTAGCTACTATAGTTTTCAAGTTACAGGACAAAAAAGGAAAATTTCATAAAAAATTGCCATTTAAGGGCAATAACTCCTATAAGGAGTCATCTGACAATTTCAGACTAATACAGTGAATTGTAGGGCTTGTATTGTTGATCATTTTTGCTATTTACAGTTTTACTCTAGCTGTTATAGTTTTAAAGTTACAGGACAAAAACGGAAAATTTCATAAAAAATTGCCATTTAAGGGCAATAACTCATATAAGGAGTCATTTGACAATTTCAGACCAATCAAGTGAATTGTAGGGTCTTTATTGCTGATCATTTGTGCAATTTAAAGTTTCAATCTAGCTACTATAGTTTTCAAGTTACAGGACAAAAACGGAAAATTTCATAAAAAATTGCCATTTAAGGGCAATAACTCCTATAAGGAGTCATCTGACACTTTCAGACTAATTCAGTGAATTGTAGGGCTTGTATTGTTGATCATTTTTGCTATTTACAGTTTTACCCTAGCTGTTATAGTTTTAAAGTTACAGGACAAAAACGGAAAATTTCATAAAAAATTACCATTTAAGGGCAATAACTCATATAAGGAGTCATCTGACAATTTCAGACCAATCAAGAGAATTGTAGGGCTTTTTTTTGCTAATCATTTTTGCCATTTACAGTTTCACTCTACCTCGTATATTTTTCAGGTTATATTGTAAATACCAAAAATTTGGTCAAAAATCGTCAAAAAAGGGCAATAACTCCTACAAGAAGCCAAAACACAACTTTGCACTAATAGCAACTATTGTAGACCTTAATGTGCTGATCAATTTGAAGTAACGGTTTTCTCTATAGCTATTATAGTTTTTTAGATAATGATCAAAAACCTGTGTTGACCCCTATGTTCTATTTTTAGTAACAGCGGCCATATTTGTCTGTTGATCAACACCCTGGGTACAAACTTGAAACTAGGAACCCTAAGGATGATTGTGGCCAAGTTTGAAAAAAATTGGCCCAGTGGTTTCAGAGGAGAAGATTTTTGAAAAAGTTTACGACGGACGACGGACGACAGACGACGGACGACGGACGCCAAGTGATAGCAATAGCTCACATGGACCTTCGGTCCAGGTGAGCTAATGAGTTAAATATGCCGGATCTTTGCAATTTTTATTGGTTTTACATATTTACTAAAAAGTTGGAAGTCTGTGTGAATCAGTACTACCAGATATATAAGTATTTTCTGTGAATGAACCATCAAGGCAACTTGAACTTCAATAATAACAATGTCGGACTTTCAGACCGACGAAACACGATTTTTTACCGGTCCAAGCATTATTACATCGGTTTTGTCCATCTGACCAATGCATTTCGTGAAGACTGTAGTTCTCTAATTTTTGCATTATATTAAAACCGCTTGACCAGTGTGGAAAAAATAGTTCTCGTCACATGTGGTTCTCAGCATGCAGTTGATTGGTTTTAGAAAATAACCCTAAATTACACTTTACATTGATTATAAACATGAAGAAAGTACACTTCTAAACAATTTGACTTTAAATTTACAAATTAACATGTTGTAAACAGAACAGAATACTATATATGGTAAAAATGGAGGACAAATGTACCAGAAGACTTTATTCGGCACTGCAGAATAAAGCAAAAATTTATTCGGCAACCTGTATTTTCAGCCTTGACCTACAAAACAGATTTTTTTCTACAGCTAATATCATTTTTAAGACTGATTGATAATATGTGCAAAACTTGTAATATGAAAGTCACAAGTTATGACTACATTTTCATTAATTTTCAAACCTTAGCCATCTGTAACTGCAGTAACTGGTTTATCTGTTTCTCCAGTTTCTCTAGTCTGGAGTCTTCAACCTATAATAGACAGCACTGTGTTGTAACAATATTAACAAAAAGTCTATGAAGCCTGACATAGCTTATCTGGAAAGTTTTAGACGAAAATGCTGGACTGCCTATACCCCAAAGGAACAATTCATTGTGCCCTATGTTTTAAACTAAAACATGGATTCTGAAAAATACTTTTAATTAGTTATGAAGTAAATTAACAGTAAGAAGTGCCAAAGTGCCAGAAAATATGCCTTTTGAAAATTTTGGTGAAAAGTTTAAAAGTTTGACATAGAGGTGTATACATGTATTAAGTTGCACGAATCCTTATAACAAAATGATTTGATAACTAGCCAATATAAATACCAAAAAATTATTGGCTATTATGCCCATAAACATTTTCCACCAGGATTCATGAAGATCGGACAACAACTGTTTGATTTAGAGAGCAGACAAGGGTGAATTTGCCATTTTTAAATAAATAAATAAAGGGCGATAACTCTGAAGTGACTTAAGCAATTGTGCTGGTTAGCCAAGATATTATACCCATAAATATTTGAAGATCTGACAACAACAGTTTGAGATAAAGAGCAGACAAGGGGAATTTGCCATTTCTTTTATAAATAAAGGGCCATAATTCTGAAGTGGCTGTTGCAATTTGGCTGGTTATCAATCTTTGTCAAGATATGCTCATAAACATTTTCTCATAGACAAACACTGTTTGAGATAACAACTGTTTGAGATCAAGAGCGGATAAGGTAAATTTGCCATTTTTTGTTTAAATAAAGTGATTTGGCTGGTAATTGAAGTTGGCCGAGATATTGTACATGTGGCCATAAACATTTTTACCAAGCTTCATAAAGATTGTATAACTGTTTGAGTTAGAGAGCCGACATCGCTGTAGATGTTGCCCGCCTGCCATGGCCATATAAATATTGGGAAGCCAAACTAAAAGATTTAGGGGATAACTGTATTGTATTTGAAGATTTTCCGGCATCAATTGGTGATTTAGTGGTTGGAAACTGAGTTTACCGATGTCTGGTAAGTGGAGCCAGTAAACAGATATTTCCAACCATCAATTGATGACGACAATCTTCAAATACCAGTACATTATTGTTATCTTCATTCTAATGCCTTGGCAATAAAAAACTAAATTTACTGACTAAAATTGGAATTTTTCAATTTCCAGAAATAATGTCTGTGTTTGTATTATCTTTTGACGGCATCAATTGTGGAATTGATGCCATGAAACTATTAACGTTATCCAATCAGAATTAACGGTACATCAAGAATTGCATCAAAATTAGTTTTAATTTGATTGGTGTACAACAACCTCTTTTATCTGCCTCTTTTTTAGAGGACAAAATTACCAATCGACAACAAAAACTTGTTATCATTTTCAGCAGTTAAAAAACACTTTTTGCAGCAGTATGAATATTTTTCATGAAAGATGTCTTTAATCAATCAATAAGACATTTACCACAAGTCAAACTATCCCCAAGAACCACGGATTGTCAACTGATTTATGCAAATTTTGGCTTAAAAAAAGATAATTTTTTGACATTTCAAATAAAAAGTTATTATCTATCAGATCAGAATCTGATTACCCAATCAAATTAAGTATAAAGTAGTTTAAATGACTGAAATTTTAATAGGAGACTATCTTAATGCAGTTATACTTGGTGGTTCATTAAAACATAGGGAAAATTCTTAACAACATTTTCACATCAATTTTCCCTCGAGATAAAATCAATATATCCTTTTATCAATAATGAAAATAGTTTAAATAATTATAAATCTTTGTGAATAAGCTGCTGCGATTATATAACAACAAGAATGAATGCCCACAATCAGGAGATATTTCATCTAAAATTAAACCAAAAAAATGAACAGCTGCGATTGTACTGACAACCATTGCATGTCCTTTAATACGTCCTTTCAATAGCATCCTTGTCAAATGATTAGAAATGGTATACATAAGTGACGTTTCAATAAAGTGCACAACTGTAATGACTTTTATTGAAACATCATCCTCAAAATAATTCTTTGATATTAAATAAAGAGATCTGAACTTTCCTTCAACCATCATCCTTATTTAATTTTGTAGTAAATTGATAGAGTTTAGTAGCTAAATTCACAAGTTCATATAAGTGGCCAGTACATGTAGATTTCCTTTATACATACATGTATACCAGCTGTACATAGGAGCACATATGGATATGTCTTAAAGTCTGTAAAAACCTAATGCACCAACAATATTCTGATAGTTCTGTATACATGTATTCAAGTGCTATTCAATAAAAAAAATAATGGTGTGGTAGGAATGACTTTTCTCACTTTAAAACATGGGTTAAGGGTCTTCATGTAAGCACAAGGGTTATATAAGGGTCAAAACCTCAAGACATGGGATAAGGGTTAACACTACAGGACATGGGATAAGGGTTAACACTACAGGACATGGGATAAGGGTCAACACTTCAGGACATGGGTTAAGGGTCAACACTTAATGATATAGGGTAAGGATGGTGGGTCAACACTTTAGGACATTTGTTAAGGGTCAACACTTCAGGACATGGGTTAAGGGTCATCACTGTTCATAACATGCATAAGGACCAAGCAAAAACATGAAATAAAAAATCAAGGTTTTGGGAATATTTTAAAAACTGTTCAGAATTCTGTATACTTTTTCATGGAATGGCCATAACATGCTTTATTTATATCAGGGACATCACATTTACTATAGTACCGGTATATGATGCTCCTGTATATACACATCTACTTTGATAGCATCTATGTCATTCATAACCATCAGTGAAAAATATTTCCATTTTAGGGTCAGTTGAGGGATACTTGTACAATGTATTAGAAAAAAGCAAAAATCTGTAGAAATTGTTTTTTTAAATTTTTTTGTAAAGTTTTTGTTCTTGAAAATCAAATTCACTTACGGAAAGAAATAGGGAAGGTAAACTGTATACCCAATGGATGTCTAAACAACAAAACAGCTTTAGACAAAACATTGTTCAAACATATCACTAGCAATTAACTTTCCCAGAATGTCATAGAAGTTGCAAGGCATGGTTTTTTAAATAAATGGCAAGAAAAACTTGTTTTCGTTGTCTATATGTAATACTTAAAGGAAACGAGCATTGTTCTGGATATGGGCATAAGTCTGATAAGTTTCCTGCAAAATTGGTTGTTTTCAAGATGTGCCCAATTAAAATTATCAAAAAAACATTAAGATTAAGATTATATAATTTTAAATAGGTAAAGAAGTCTGCTAAGTTTCCTGGATAATTGGTTGTTTAATTTCAAGACATGCGTAATTAAAAAAACATTTAGATTGTATAATTTTAAATATGTGTAGTTATATTATAGTATATACAATTGAATAAAAAAAATTACAAAAACAACACAACACTATATACAAGTAAAACATCATTATCACAAGTCAGGGTTTCTATGTCCACTGTAAGTGTCCACGAAACCCTGACAAACTTAGCTAGGAAATTCCCAGGCTAGAAGTCACTATTTTGATTGGCTACATCATACCTTAATGTAGCCAATTAAAAGCTTGCTTTTATTCACGATTTGGTTAGGGGATATCCCGATGTCGATTGTAAATAAACGAAACCGATGTGTTGAATAGACCATGTGAAAATCAGTGTATTTTGTACAGTATTGTTAATAGTTTGTTATCGCATTATTTATTAGTTGCGTTACGTTTTCTTCGCACTCAAGAATGAGTAAGAATGACTATTGCGAATCACTTGCTTCTGTCAAGCTATTTCATTAGTTGATATTTTGAAGGTTTGACGTCATATGAAAATCTTCTAGCCCGGGAATTTCCTAGCTAATTTGTCAGGGTTTCGTGGAACCCTTTGGACACAGAAACCCTGACTTGTAAGGATGGTAATACATAAGGAACATAATATTTCTCTCTATCAAGGAGCTTCATCAGGCATTGACTTGACGATAAATATTTGGAAATATTTTCGTTGCTCACGTACTGTATTACAGCAAATTAGGACCTTAAATGATCCTACATGTTTTTGCATTCAGATTACTGTTATAAAGGACCCTAAATATTTTTGTTGTCTAGTTCCTGTGATAATCTACTTCGAAAACAAAATTATCCCAAAAGGTTTAGAAACAAGTGTGGACACAGATAATTGGCTCGCATGTATTCCACATCAGTAATAAACAAAATTACTTCATAAGCAACATGCAATAGCATTAAATTGTCATTATTTAATTACAATTCATGGTTACAGAGGAACTGTCCTAATTCTAAAACTTTAATGTAGTCACTGAACCATGAAGTTGAGGTCAAGGTCAGGTGGCACTACCACACAGTCATGTATTGTTCATTTGCAACCTATACACCAAATATTGTCATCCTACCATGCATGGTTACAGAGGAACTGCCCTAATCAAAAAATTTTAACATAGTCACCAGACCATGAAATTGAGCTGGAGGTCTGATGACTGACAGCTGGCAAGTACACTCTTAAGCTACCACTGGACCAAATTTGATGAAGCTTAGGCTAAAGCTTATAACAATATACATGTAGAGCAAAATGGCAAGTGTTTTATGCCGCTGCCAGATTCCTATATATGTCTTACCTCCAGCAAATATAATTTCTTGCAAGACAATAAAATTAGATCCAAAAACACCTGGAATCAAATCTGGTCCATGTATACATCAAAATGTTGGAATGATATTCTTTTTCATTTACAGCGCGAGGTAAAACAACAACATCTTATTTAATTAAATCACTAAAATGTTTTTACCCTTAAACAACAAGTTATTGATTACACACGCCAGTAAATGATATTTATTACATTCCAGGTCATAATCAAGCACTGACCGTTACGACAATCGACCACAAAGAAGGGGGGCCTCGGTGGCAGAGTGGGGTTAAGTTAATTTGTCTACTATTGATCATGACGTCTGTCAACACTGGGATTTCAGGTTCAAGTGTCACTGCAGGCAGGGTGTAATTGACTCCAATCTTAATTGACAAAGATTGCCAGTTTTCCTGCTGCAGGTTGAGAGTTTTCTCCGGGTACTCTGGCTTCCTCCTCCTTTAAAACTTAACGCCATGATATAGTTGTTAAATTGTTAAAAGTGGCATTTAACATCAAACAAAATAAAACAAGGGCAAGTTGCTACACGTAGCCAAATGTTCCCCACCCCAGCAGTATCGAATTGCCTAAGAGGCGTGAGAAAATATAATGCCAAAAAAAAATTTTGTGATACATTTAGTTTTGGGACAAAATATCAAGCATGTAATATTAGAACTGTTTTGACAGGTATTTGGGAAGAGCTAAGCAACTACATGAAAAAACTTCATTAGAATGTGAAACTCTAGTAGATTGCTTGATATTTGCTTTCAATACTGTTCAATATTGCTAAAAAGGTTAAAGTCCCATAACTCCTAAAAAATGTAACAAACCAAAATGGTGGTAGTGCACATCTACACTTCACAACAATTAATCCTATTAAATATCAAAGCAATCCATTGAATGGTTTCAGAGATGCAAACACAAGATCTACTATTGTCTTATATTGCTGAAAAAGTCAGTTCATAACTATTAAAAAATTTGATGAATCAAAATGGTGGTAGAGTATGCACATCTATCCATCATAACACAATAATCCTGCCAAATATTAAAGTAATCCATCCACAGGATCTATTATTGTATTATATTGCTCTAAAGGTCAAAGTTCCATAACTCCTACAAAATGACGGTACAGTATGCACATCTACCCATTATAACAATTAATCCTACAAAATATCAAAACAATCCGTCAAGCGGTTTAAGAGGAGTTGTGTCCACAAAAGTGTAACGGACGGATGGACGGACGCACTGATGCACGGACGCAGACCATTACTAGGTCCCTCCGTCGCATTGTGTCAGGGGACAACAAATACCACCAAGAATAATAAATATTAGATTTTAAATTATAAAATTCTAAAAATCTATTGCTGACTTATTAATTACATAAACAATAAAATCACCTTTTTCTCTTTATTAAGACTTCTATCAAATTCAGGTTCAGAATAACACACAGAACTTGACTCTGAAGTTGAGACTATTCCTCTCTGCTTAAAATACTCTAAAGCTTGGTCAATCTTTGGTGTGATTATGTCCACTGCCCCAGGCTGACTTGAATCCTATGAAAAAGTTGTTAAATGTAAGAGCATATATATATATATGTATATATTAGGCAGCACAAAATTAATTTTAAGGTTCACAGGTCAAAATCTTTTCAAAATCACAAAAATCTGAAATGGCTAGGTTGCAGAGCAAGCACCTAAATAAATAGGCAATGGTTTACAATTTGTTGAAAAATTGTTTGTCTGTGTAGAAAAATGTAGGAGGAGGTGAATCACAAAATAGATACCGTCTTCTGCACATGTTCTGAAAAATGACTAAGTTCCCAAGTCTAGAAAATTAGAAAAAAATTCCTTGAACAATTCCATTATTGCAGGTGCAAAACTTTAATACATATTCAAACTTTCTGAGAAATTTTAGAGACCTGGGTTGAAAAGTGAAGGAGTTCATTAAACAAAATAGGAACTGTCTTCTGCAAAATGTTCTGATAAGTTCCCAAGTTTGGAGAATTAGGAAAAAAATCCTTCAACACTTCCATCACATCAGGTTCACAACTTCAATATACAATGTATGTTCAATCTTTATGTGAAGTTTCAGAGATCCGAGTTGGAAACTGTAGGAGGAGTTGATTACACAAAGTAGATACCCTATTTTCCCTTCCTGCCCCTTCGCCCGATTTGACCATACTATAACCCAGGCGTGTACTTCGCCAAACCTGGCCAAAAATTGATGAAGGAGGTTTTTTTAAAAAACTTTTTATTTGTCTAAAAATAGATGAGGTAAGCATTTTTTTAATCTGGATTTTTCCATTACTATCAAGGGCTTGTCTGAAATATATTCTTTCAGAAGTTATCATATACAAGTAAGCATATTTACATGTATCTAAATTATTCCAAATATGGATGGAAATAAGAAGCAGATTAGACCCAATTTTTTTTTAACAGTATGACATTTTCAGATTTCTATTTTATTTTTAAAATGGCGATAAAATCAACAACGCCAGACCATGAAATGAGATGCACAGTAGTCTAAGAACCTTAAATCTAATTTTATATGGCTTATACAATTACATACACAGACACCTGCAATCACCAGCTAATAATTATGTACACAAATCAGAATGTGGCATTGCATATGTACACAACATACACATGTATTTCAGTACAAACACCTAGTGAGCTAGCTGTTCCTTCCAATCTTGAAAATTCAAAAGAAATCAAAAGACTTTAAATACTGTTAGTAGGATGGCATAAGGTCAAACTATCAGTTTAAGGGTCCATGTATTAATATATTGTATATATTATTGATCATGGTCTATTATCTATCTAAAATTAAATACAGTGAACCCTCGTTACAACGACATTCGATTTAACAGAATATTCGACATCCGACAGGATTTCAGTGGGAACAAACGTGTCCACGTGTTGTTTATGCTCGATACAACGATATATTCGGTATCCGACTCCGACTGCGTCTGTCGGTAACAAATATACCAAAGCTAGCATAAAATAATTCGTTACGACAAATTATCAAGATTTACCTGTGAAAGATTATCTTTGTCCAGAGAATTAATTTTTTTAATGGTTAATTGCACAGGTGAACAAACACCTGTTGCTATTGCATAATTACAAGTGTGTTAAGATTGAAGCGGCACATCAGAAATAGGATAATTACCGAAAATCGGTCTAATGTAAATAATCATAACTTACAATTAATTTTGTTAAAAAAAAGATAAAAAAAAGACTTTTAATTAAATATCGACAAGAAAAGAAGCATTTTATTATGTTTTGTTATTAAGCTTGGATGACTTGAACTATTTTTAATAGACGCAAAAAAGGGAGATAATCAAAGTACAAAAATACAAATTCATTATAACAGCAAATTCAGTTTAACGTCAATAATGGCCGGAAACTAACATGGTCGTTGTAAAGAGGGTTGACTGTATATATTTCGTCCAAATCTAAAAAATTAGCAATTGATACAACCTGGGAGATACAAAAACTTGTATCGTCTATAGAGGTGATACAAGATGTACTTTTGTGGGAACTACTTTTTGATGTCATAATAAATGGTATAACCAACCAATGATACAATGAATGAATCTCATTCAATGAATGAAATATGACATCATCATAGTATATTTTCGGGACTATATTTTAAAAGAAATGCTTCAAACATTAAATTTTAAATTTTAAGCATTCAGCTTTGTTTGGTCTTTTTCACACTTCTTAATTTTAGATAAAAATATTACATGCATTAAAAGTGTAGGTACAATACAACTACCTGTATCACATCTCGACAGTTGCATACATTCCCTTTCACAACTCGAAGCTACGTGTCTTGTGGTGATACGAATGTACACAATTGTCCCAACATGATACCTGTTAATTTTAGCTTTTAATATTACATACATTTAAGTGTAGGTACAACTACCTGTGTCACTTCTCAACAGTTACATTCTGCATCACAACTCCATGCTACATGTCCCAATGTCCCAACGTGATAAACATAGTTGTACCTACACATCACATATGTACTAGTAATGTGTATTTATCAAAGACTATCTTGTACTTACAGAAGCTGCTGAATTTCCATTGGACAATAAAAAGTCAATATAATCTTCTAAACCTGTAAATAAAATTGGAATAACCAATACACAAATACAAGTTCACATTTTTATGTTATGTGCATGTTTCCCTAAGACTAGTACTTATAATACATGTAATTCAACTGCAAACTACTCAATGATTTGAATACTGTTTTGAAATTGCAAAGAAAAGGTAAATATAGGATCTTACATTGGTACGAGTGGATTATCTGATTTCTCCAATCAAGTTAAATTATGGAATTTTAAGTCGGAGCCTTGGCAAGGACTTAAATTTCCATAATTTAACTATCCAGATTGGAGAAATCCGATAATCCAAGAGTACTAATGTAAGATTCTGTTTCTCTAATTTTAAAAAGTAGTTTTGCGAAATTAAGTACAAATTCTCCCAACCTCAATTTTACGTTCATGACTTGAATACCTGGTAAATGGAAGGTGTTTTCTTTATGATTCATGAGTTCTTATTATGATGTTATTATTTTAAACCAATCAACTGCTGAGAACAAGAAATTCACTAGTGACAAGAACTATATATATTTTCCACACCGGTCAAGCGGTTGAAATATTATGTCAAAATCAGAGAAATAAACAATTTTGAAGGTTGAGAAATCCAGGCTATTGGAACAGTATATCAAAGTAAGTAAATGTTTTATTGCATCAATCAAAAATATATCCTAAAAGCAGCCTATTGTTGTTGACTACATTTTTGTGTCTTATACTGCGACATAAATTAAAAACATTGATTAAGACTAAGAGTGTAAAACAGGAAAATATAAGATTCTGCTTGACTGCTTGTACATGTAGTCTATTTTGGAAATAAAACTGTGCTTGCAGATAAAACAACCAAATTGTATTGCAATTTTAGCACCATTGCAATTTAACATGACCCAAAAGTAGTTTTAAAAAAAAAGTAAAATTCTATTCATGTAATAATCACATGTATGTACTAGTAATTTGTTTGTAGGGTCATAATTGGAATTAATGACTCATGAAGGTCAAGATTTGGACTGTACATGTATATCTTGTTATAGCCAGAGCCAAAGCCTAAAGTTAAATGGTCCATATCAGGTCCCCCAGAAGTCCATAATTCTGATATGGCAAGACCTACGAGCTACTATTACTTTTATTTCATTGAAAACTTATTAGAAAACAAACAAGTAAAATAGCATTTTTGGACAAAATAAACTTTTTTACCTGTAATTCTTAAGCACGTGTGTTCAAATGGCAGATATGGTTTTTTTTATTCTATTCATAGTTTATAGATTCTACAATTTGTTTGGTAATTTTCAATATATGTACATGCAGTTGTTTTGTGGCAAATGGAAATTCAAATCTTGTTGATCTGGCTGTATAACAGTTACAGTAACAGTGGATGGATACAGCCCTGTTGTTGATACTGCCCGGCTTAAACATAAACTGTAGTTCTATACTTATGACTAAATATTTTTGCATATTGTTGTAAAAGTCTGGAAATGACCAACCATTATTTGAACATCAGGGTCTGATAACTCCATATTAGGAGCATCCCATGCAAAAATATATTTTAAGGTCTCCTCATGCACTTTACTTCCAGTATGTCTGCATCAATGGCCGAGCCTGAATGGTTTTTACATGTAGATGTTGGAGACGCAGACACAGTTTTTTCGTTGAAAATCTTATATTCATTATTTGTTTCAAAATAATAAAATTGTTATTTGTACTCATTTTAGTCTATTATCCTTACTGTTGGAAGAATAAGATTAATATATGGACAATTCCATATAGGCCTGAGTATTATCCCTTGACACATATAAGCCATTGACTCCGGTTTGATACCCAAGCCGATGTGGATTAGCCCAAATAATCACTAATAACTACAATACAGCCTACAAATTATCCAGTGAAATATGTTATTGATAAGTAATAATCTTTGATAACTTTAAAGGAGAACTTGATTGCTTAACAAATATTTTATCATGTAATTCGTGCTACTAAATAACAGGACAGCATTTCGAAATATTTTAAATGTATGCACATGTATCAATTTATACGTATGTTTATGTTTTAAGGGGAGAAATTATAAGTTAACATTTAATAAAATGGGTCTAGTCTGACCAAATATAGCTATAGTTCACATTTGTGCCTTGCCAGTGACTTTGTTGCGTTTTCAAAAACAGCCCCTCCTTTTCAAAATTTATTGATATTTTTCTTGAAATTGGAAAATATAGTAATGGTTTTACAGTACCGAAACAAGAAAACATCAGTTATTTGTTAGATATATTTATTTGTAAGATGTTTAAGAAAAACATCAGATAGATGCAGAAACTTCCATTTAGTTTGGTTTTTATCTCATCAAGATGCTTGGAATTATATGGGTTTATTTTGAGCAGTTTAAATAACTGAGCATAAAGTATCAATGAAAGACCAGAAAACATAACTTTATTAACTAATCAGTATACTTAAGGTATCCGACCCATAATTGAAGTCACCGTTTAATTTTATTTTTAGACCAAGAAATGCAAATTTATTTACTCAAAATATTTCTAATTAATGATACAAAGTAAATATATTGTTTTACTTTGAGTCAATGTTAACAGTTTTGAGAAAAAAATTTAGTTGCTCAAATAGTAGTTCCGATGTTTGCCGAACATTACCGAGGTCTGCTCAATTGACAAACAATGGACATCCGGGACACCAAATATGATCACGTGGTCAATTATGGGTCGGATACCTTAAATATTCAATATTACAATGAAAGAAATCAACTGCAGCAAAAATGTTCACTAAAATAATCAGTAAATGTTTTTTCTGTTGTAAGTTAACAGAATTATAAATGAAGTACATGTAAAACTAGAAGAAGTAAATTACATCAGTGCCAAACATGCACTATTGCAAGCCCAAGTATTTGAAAGTGACTGCCAAAATACTAATTTTAATTATGTTTAAATTTTTGCAGTACTTGATTAAACACTGGCAGCATCATATTAACAATTTCTGGCACTGAGTTCTGCTCTGGAATTTTTAAAAATGTCTTTAACTTTAAACTGGTTTCCAGTTGTAATTTTACACTACAAAGTTTGTATAATGTACAAGTCTGACAGAAATCAGCTTACGATGTTTTGAATAATCCCCTTTGTTAATGGCGTGTAGACATGATAAACATGATGCAGTGATAAATATACCAGGATTTCTAACCAAAATGGGAATAACATGAACAGTGAAGATTCGGCTCTTACAGTTTTCTGTTGGGATTTGTTTCATCAATTGGGAAATATTTAGACAAAATTTGGGAAATTTGCTCGAGAAGAAATAGCCAAAATTTGCAAGCAAATTCCATCAAACAAAATCACTGCATGCCAGCGCTGAGAAAAATGTTGAAATACAGTTTACCACTCCTAATAACAAAACAAACAAAAAATAGAAGTTGTACCCAGTTAAAGTCTTACCTGGAATATCAGCTAGAACTTCTTTGTTAACCGAACTTTCACCATCTCTACCAACAAAATCCAGACTCTGTATTTGTGGTAAACCTGTTAAAATCTCTTGTCTATATTCTGAAACCAGAAAGAATATAAATTTATAATTAAAAAAACTTATTCACTATCACTGACAGAAACATTGAAACCCTGTATTTTCTTATTGACAATGAAATTAGACTAAATCATGTAAATATGTCAATGCACCAATACCAGTGTAATGATATCAACACTGAATCATTAAAAGGCACCAGTATATTAACACCAGTCCTGATGACATAGAAGGAAAAATTACACGTTTCACGTACTGGTACCGGTACAAGTTTCGAATCTCAACCTGTCTACTATGTGAATCATTACATTGTACCTTGTACCAGTATAAGAATACTGAACACTGTAAATCACTACATCAAACTAGATATTATCTGATGCTACACAATTGATAAGATAGCATTTTTACATTATAAAAACAATGGAAATACTTTTGTCATAGTAATTATATTACATTTAAACACCCCTCTTAAAACTGTTCACTTTTACAAAGGTATGTGTTAATGAAATACTACATTGTTTGTTTGTTTGAATGGTGTTTAACACCACTTTCCACAATTTTTTAGCTACTAGTATATCATGGCGACCAGGATTACTGAGGAGGAAGCCAGAAAACCCAAGACCTTCAGTAGGAAAACGGGCAATCCTTGTCAATTAAGATTGGAGTCAAGTGCATCCTTCTTGTGTTGACGGGCCATGTGATCAATAGTAAATGCACTACCTTGACCACTTGGCCACCGAGGCCCACTTACCTGGATGATTACAGAGTGGATTAGGAGCACTATCCACGTCAAGAGTCAGCTGTCTTAGGCTGTTACAACCATTTAAACATAATATCACATGTTTCCTGGAAACCAACTTATTTCCATGCAGTTCTAAATGGGTCAGACGATAGTCAGAGCCATGCATAGATTTAAATCCTGATACATCTTCAATCTGGTTGTGGCTTAAGTTTAATTTGACTAGAGACCTGCAAAAAAATAAGATTGATATTTGTTTGTCTGAATACATGTATGTTACCTTTTATAGATTCATGTATAGCCATCTCATTGCATCCAGTTTTTTTATAAGGCGTAAGAAACTGGTGTAACCTATACATGCTATAACATATGAAATTTTTCAGGAAAAGGTATAATACTTGCCATTTATGCTCCTGTCTAGCAAATCTATCCTGAAGTTATGCAGGAACTCCCAAACCTTAATATAGGCAATGAAGGAAACCCAAAACGTTTGTTTGATATTTTACACTGCTTTAAGCATTTTATGGGCTATCCCTTGTTATAGAGAGTGGAGTCATGCACACCTTGAACTCGCAGCCTAAAACTAGCCATGCCAGTGATAAATAGTTGATGACTACCTTAACCACATGTTGACAGAAGCCAAGAAACCAAGATGGTGTAATCTATAACTACCACCTCAAATTAATCAAATTACTTAAGATGAACTGATAAATCAAGTCCATAGTGTACTTCTACCTAAGACTATCAAAACTTCAGCAATCACAGTGATGTATCATACATACATACCTTAGACCAGCTAATCCTCGTACATCACTTAGAAAATTACAAGACAAGTTCAATGTCCTCAAAGAGGATAAGTGTTCTAATTCTTCAATACATGTCAACTGATTTGAAGAGAGATCTAGATGTTTCAGATGCCGTAGGTTGTTCAAGTTCTCAATCCGTTGAATAAAATTACTGTGTAGATTGATCACTCGTAAATCTGGACGTATAGGTACATTTAGTAAACTCTTTATACTTGAATCTATTAGACACAGTTCATGGCTGTCTGAATTAAACATGATTCCTTAGTCACACCAGGAACACGCTAGTCATGCTAGTGCTGGGTTTATTAACTTTGCACATAAGAAGTCCTGTAAACATTTTCTGTCATCTTCTGTAAAGAAAGTTTAATAATGCAAAAGAGGTCAAATTATTAACAAAGGTGCAAAATAAGTCATGATCTGTGTAAATTCTAATATGATATGTGCTTTAAATGTTTCGAGACCACAGCAGTGGTAAAAGCCTAATATACTCTGCCTATGTAAGTCTCAAACATGCAACCTCAGTGCTGACAGGTGTTATCGACTCCTACCAGCACATGTACTTTATTTGACAAGGATTGCCAGTTAGTTTGGGGTTTTCACCAAGTGACAGTGTACTCGGACTTCCTCTCCCAATATCAATAGTATACATGTATAAATGAGTAACTACCTTTAGCACTTAGCCACCAAGACTTTTCAAAATATGTTTGTTTGTTTAAATGTTTTTTAACGCCACTTTCAGCAATTTTTCAGCTATATCATGTTATCCAGTTTTTATTGAGGGAGAAATCAGGAAACTAGAGTTCACCGAGAAAACTCACGATCTTTAGCAGGAAAATATGAGAAAGACATATTGATAGAAAATAGCTCACTTTTTCCAGAGACCACATTGACAAAATGACAGTATGTTTTTTTAGCATTCATTTGTAAGGCTTTAGACATGCTTTAATTTTGACTAATGCTACCATGCCGTTTATAGAATGATAAATGTACCCAGTAGCATAAACTAATGTAACATGGTCATGGTTTTAAAGAGTTCTTTGATAAAGAAAGTTTTTTTATTGAATTCTTATGAAAAATTCTTTAAGATGCAAGACATGAAGTTATTAATAAAGAATCTATTTTTTATTTTTAAATAAGGTACACCACACGTTACAAAAATTGTATGATGCACATACACCTGACCATTAGTCGTCCTCTGTGATGATGCCAGAAACCAGAAAGCCAACAACCAATGCAGTTTTAATAAATTGGCAATAAAAAATAGGAAACTATTTTTATTTTTATTTTATCTTTGTTTGTCAAATGGTTTCAAATTTCACCCTGCTAGGCCTTTTGTGGAGCCTGCAGCAAAACTTTTCACAAGAGATAAGCAATCGTACGTAGCTTGGATTCCTGTTCTTCATTCTGCATTCTTGAAATGCTCAAAAGTTGGTATCTCTTGCTTTTATTTTAAAAATTGGCAAAGTATTTTTACATTTGTGGTTCTATGGTTGGTAAATATGGTTTAGTGTATTCCGACAAATATCTTCCAAGTAAATAAATGGGACACAGAGATTTCTTTCATTTTTTAATACAAGTGTGTTTCAATTACATTTACATACACATGTATCTAATGTATGTGGAATGTGTTGAGCATTTTTTTTTAATGTTGTGAAACCTTTATAGCATATCTACATCACAAGTGTGGACACAGAAAAACGTCTCGCCTGAATTCCGCATCAGTAACGAAAATAAATTTCGTCATAAGCATTACGTTAATAGCATTAATTATGAGCAGCGGCCGGTATACCAAATATTGTCACCATACTATGCATAGTTACAGAGGAACTGTCCTAATACAAAAACTTTAACGTAGTCGCTGGACCGTAAATTGAGGTCAAGGTCAGGTGGAACCTACCAGACAGTCATGTACTATTAATCAGCAACCTATATACCAAATATTGTCATCCTACCATGCGTAGTTACAGAGGAACTATCGTAACCCAAAAACTTTAACGTAGTCGCTGGACCGTGAAATTGAGGTCAAGATCAGGTGACACCTACCAGACAGTCATGTACTAGTCATCAGCAACCTATACACCAAATATTGTCATCCTACCATGCGTAGTTACAGAGGAACTGTCGTAACCCCAAAACTTTAACGTAGTCGCTGGACCGTGAAATTGAGGTCAAGGTCAGGTGACACCTACCAGACAGTCATGTACTAGTCATCAGCAACCTATACACCTAATATTGTCATCCTACCATGCATAGTTACAGAGGAACTGTCGTAACCCCAAAACTTTAACGTAGTCGCTGGACCGTGAAATTGAGGTCAAGGTCAGTTGGAACCTACCAGACAGTCATGTAATATTCATCAGCAACCTATATACCGAATATTGTCATCCTACCATGCATAGTTACAGAGGAACTGTCGTAACCCCAAAACTTTAACGTAGTCGCTGGACCGTGAAATTGAGGTCAAGGTCAGGTGACACCTACCAGACAGGCATGTACTAGTCATCAGCAACCTATACACCTTATATTGTCATCCTACCATGCATAGTTACAGAGGAACTGTCGTAACCCCAAAACTTTAACGTAGTCGCTGGACCGTGAAATTGAGGTCAAGGTCAGGTGACACCTACCAGACAGTCATGTACTAGTCATCAGCAACCTATACACCTAATATTGTCATCCTACCATGCGTAGTTACAGAGGAACTGTCGTAACCCCAAAACTTTAACGTAGTCGCTGGACCGTGAAATTGAGGTCAAGGTCAGGTGACACCTACCAGACAGTCATGTACTAGTCATCAGCAACCTATACACCAAATATTGTCATCCTACCATGCGTAGTTACAGAGGAACTGTCGTAACCCAAAAACTTTAACGTAGTCGCTGGACCGTGAAATTGAGGTCAAGGTCAGGTGACACCTACCAGACAGTCATGTACTAGTCATCAGCAACCTATACACCAAATATTGTCATCCTACCATGCGTAGTTACAGAGGAACTGTCGTAACCCCAAAACTTTAACGTAGTCGCTGGACCGTGAAATTGAGGTCAAGGTCAGGTGACACCTACCAGACAGTCATGTACTAGTCATCAGCAACCTATACACCAAATATTGTCATCCTACCATGCATAGTTACAGAGGAACTGTCGTAACCCAAAAACTTTAACGTAGTCACTGGACCGTGAAATTGAGGTCAAGGTCAGGTGACAGGTGACTGACTGGCAAGTACTCATCATAAGCTACCTCTGGACCAAATTTGATGGACCTAGGGCTTGGGCTTACAAAGATATGAAGCAAGATGTCAAGTGTTTACGCCGCCGCCGCCAGATTCCCATACATTTGTCTCGCCTCCAGCGACTTTCGTCGCAGGCGAGACAAAAATCATAGGACTACTAAACGTCAGATGAAATTACAAATTTCTCGTAAACATGTGGTGTTTTAAATCTTGTACACTGGCTGCAAGAAACTTGATGTTTAGGAAACCATCAATTTTTTCGTAAAAATTATGTTATATAGCAATTTAACTGCCCCCAAAACCTTTCATTGCAACAACCTATCTATGACGTGATATGGATTGCTTGGTCTCTGTTTCTGTTTTGTGATTGGCAGCCTTTAACACATTGATTCTGCCAATTTTTTGTACTGCACACTAGATAGCTACAATAATGTAGCTCCTATTGTTTTTTTTTATTTGGACGGAGCTACAAAGAGGTCCCATTACTCGTAATGGAGCAAGAACACACTTGAGATTTATACATATTTTCAGCTATTAAATGCTATTTGTGTTCAATTTATATTTTTTCCTTTCTCCGCCGTTCAGTGGACATTTCTACAATGTCTAATTAAATAATTTTAACAATTTTTCGTAATCATGGCATTGTTGACAAAATTGAAATTGTGTAGTGTAGAATTGTAGAATCAAACCGGTAAAAATTTGATCCCAGCTAATGCAATAAAGCAGGAAAAAACCTGATCAGGATGAATTTTTACCAAATCGATTCAGAATTTATGCACTTCCGGAATTCAAATTTTGACAACAATGCCATGATTACGAATAAAGTGTAAAACTAACGAATTAGGTGTTGTAAAATTATCAGTTAAACTTGAACGACATTAAAAAGTATGTAGCAATTTAGGAAAACAGTTTAATAGTGTATTATATGCATAAAACCCCCGGGTGTGAATCACTCCAGGCTTGCTCCATTAGGAGAAATGGGACCTCTTTGTAGCTCCGTCCATAAAAAAAAGGAGCTACATTATTGTAGCTACTTATTCCAATCCTGTATTGTACGTACATGTATGGAGAAAGAAAGACTGTTTGCAGCATAATACAAGGCCGGTTTGGGGAATTTGGAAGGACAGGGAATGCATGTTCCAAGAATTTCTTAATGTTAGAAAATATCTGTCTGTTTTTGCACTGGCTACTTATTTAAATTATTTCATACATGTATCAGTAAAATTATATAAATAAATATATGTACATGTACAAACTAAATGAAAAAAAAAAAAATTACATAAATTTTAGAAAATTAACTACATTACTACTACATTCAAATCATACAGCAAGCAGCTACAAATAAAATAATACAGTCTAAAACACATGGTTTCTTAATTCTTCAATGAAATAAATATAATAGTTGATTATATCCAGGGTTTTAGCTAGGGTTTTTGAACCATTAGTCACTTATGCGTGCGACAATTCTTAAGATCTTATATGTGTATATATTTATTTATATGTATAAATGCATGTAAGATCATTAATTAATGAATACAAATAAATATTTAATATTTTCTAGCACAATGTTATAATGTATTCAATGTAATATTGCCATAGAACATATATTTGAGCAGATTTAAATTAAAAACTTTAAAAAAGTGATTGCACAAATATTAATTTTTGTTTATGTTTAAATTTTTACAAGTCATTTAATTCTAGAAGCATCGTATTTTGCAATCTCCGGAATCGAGTTCATATCCGCTCCGAAAACTGTTGGTATTATCTTTTGCTTTGAACTGGTTTCAGATAGTATTTTAACCTACGCTATATATATAAAGAAAAAGCACGCTGGAACCAGCGTAAACAAATGGCGCGTACATGATAAACATGAGGCTATAACAAAAATATGACGATTTCTGACGATAAAAGCAATAAAATTAAAAGGAAATTTAAAACGACTTTTTCAAAATGACAGAGCAATGATGAACAAGGCTATGTGGGACCACAACAGATCACCCGAGTTGCTATCCAACTCGGCAACTGGCTATACTTGATCACGTGTGATGATGTGTACACATTAATTAAGTGATTAATTATCAAATAATATCTGGTGGCATGTCTATTACATAATTACTTTGATTGCCTTGGGTCATAAACTTGTACCTTAGGTAAGATGTTTGAATTTATCTATGCCGAGAATGGCGATTTTGACGATGAACATTTTTAAATTTTAAGTGGCGAATTACGTTCAAAATATTTTCGTCATTTCTGAAAAGGATTCGCCAATTGCGAAAGTGGCGAACCCTAGCTAAATCACTGTATATAGCTGGCATTGTCATGATACTTGACATCACTTGGGAGAGTGGTATTGCCTTCAACATAGATAATGCCCGAGCCAAAGCCTTTGGCTTGGACATTATAAAATTTGAAGGCAATACCACTCTCCCTTGTGCAGTCAAGATATCATGACAATGCCCTATATATAAGCAACTACTGTATAATTATATTTACATGTATATAAATTATTATGGGTGCAAGTCAAATCGGCACCAAGAAAAAAAGGCAATTCAGCACATGGTACTAGTCAATTCGGCACCTCGGAAAAGTCAGATCGACATCAATTTCGGCACCAAAAACAGCACCTGTTAAATTATGTTAATACTTTCTACAATGAAATAGTTTAAAAGGCAAATTTTAATGAAATCTTGAAATAATAATTTAAAATAAAATAATTACTAATAATTTATGTTGATTGGGGATTCTTTGAAATTTACAACTTTAATTATTTTAAAGTCGCAAATATTACAGTTATAATAGAGTGCGATAATTAGACATTTAAAATAATTTATATTTGTATAATTATATCGTTTGTTGTTGCAGTAATGACTCTGAAGGTGTTATGTCTCCCAATTGATTTTTAAATAAAGATGAAAAGGCCCAAACCCAAGAGGTGTAATAAGTGAGAAATTTGAGAAAAATGGAAAATAATTAAAAGGAGATATCATCACAATAATAATTATTAACCTTTTGAAAACATTTTTGTGTTTCCAGATGCACCGAATTTCAATACAAGAAATAAATAACGTATCTTTTATAAAAAATTTTAGTTCCTTTTTCCGATTCATATATTATTTTATAATGTTACATGTTACATGCTAATGTAATTATTTCTTAAAAAAAAATCTTTTTAACTGAATATTACAATATATTAAGAAAAAAATTTGTTTAAATAATTACAGGTGCAGAATTGACTATATCAGGTGCCGATTTGACTATACCAGGTGCAGATTTGACCTGGTGCCGTTTTGACCAAGTGCCAATCTGACTAGTATTCAATTATTATTCATTACAACTATTTACCTCATAAAAGTATACTTTTACTACTAAGGTTTACTACATTTATATATGTGTTATGTATTGAATTACACAATATTGTGAACTTTGTACTGTACATGACTATGCTTTATCCAATAAAATAATTTGAGTTAATTAGAAATTTTGGGGGCCCACTATTTACCGACAAGAACCGACAAGAATCATTTTTTTTTACCAACAAGAAGCAGATTTTCACTGACAAGAAAGAAAAAAAGATCATTTGTTATATTTATTATGAAAAAAAAATATTTTTGTGATTTATTGTGTATCAATATTGTTTGAATTGGTATCAACCACAGCATCAGTTTCATTTGTCATATTCAAAGAGTTATCTATATTGACTTCATACATGGGATCATGCTTGGTACTTGAGTCTAGTGAATCATTGCATGAAAACGATTTTTCTATCTCTGACTCAACAGTGGCATCAAAAATAGTTGGACATACATTTGACTGACCAGTAACTGTTGTACTATTTAAAGGTGAAAAATCATCCAAACTGTCAAGTTCTATGGTAGATATGTCGACATTACTGTCGTTTATTAATGGGACAAGTGATCTGGTGTCCAGGTTTTATTAAAATTAAAACCGGATCTTGTCCATAGTATGACAATTGGATCTTTAGTTACATATGTATGTGGCTCAAATGTTGTATTTAAGATGCCCACTGTTTTGTCCATGAACCCATTTCGTGGTGGATAAACAGATTGAATTGGACAACCTAAAACTGATGCTGCGGCCAATATTGTCCATGCAGACGAAAAAGCTTTATTTGTAGCGGCATCTTTGCATGCTTCCTCGTATACAGGGGTTACCAGACAAAGTTTGTCATATTTATATGTATCTTATTGCTTACTAACTCTATACAATTCAAAACTCCGAGTCTTGGTGCTAGAGATTCATTACCAACAATGTCCACTGACAAAGAGTTAAAGAGACAATTTCCGTCACCAGTAACCAGGATAGGTTTTTTGTCCTTCACATACATTTTGTACTCATTTAGAATTTGCCTTGCAATTCTATCTTCTGTCAGAGTATTTTGTGCTGAATACACATGATTTGTCTCTTGCATAACTTGAGTCAGTGGTTCATTTCTTAGTAATATTTTCTCTACTTGCACACCCTCAGAGAGAAGAGATCTATTAGCATAACTCTCTAATCTTTTCAGCGAAAAAGCAAAGTCAAACACGTTGGTCGCTTTACAACATTCAGTGCATACATAATCACAATTATGACTTTCACTAAGTATTGTAAATTGATGTTTATTGAGATTCTGACATCTGCTGTGAAATCAAGTTTCACATTTCTCACAATACAGGCACGAGCGTGTGCAATTTTTCTTGCAAGTGCCACATGGGTACATGTCTTTTTTTCTAGCTTAAGGGTCACCTATTTTTTTTTCTCTTGCCCAAGGAGATAATCAGTTGTGTTACTAGTATGCCCGTTACCAGAAACAAAGTACTGATTTATATCAATTTCTCTTGCCCAAGGAGAAAATGTATGGTACAACAAGTAGATTCTTGCAAAGGTTCTGCAAGAATCATCAATTATGATCGTGTCGAAACTTTTAAAGCAATTGGACATGCAGAATATGGCTTCATTGGCTTGCGTAAAACTACTCGAACACGGTAAAATAATGATTTAAAAAAAATGTAATAAAAACAAAACCTTGTACTTTTTTTCTTCCCACAACAACATAAAGAATCTTCAAAGGTTATATTTTCGTTTTCAACTGGCTTTTATTAAAGTTTGTTGTTTTACTATAAGCATTTAATGGTTCTTCAAAAGAAACAATTATCACAAGGTGTGTGTCAATTATGACAGTGATTGCTAATTGTAAAACAATCAAGGTATTACAGAATATTGTTGACACGTGTAGTCAATGAATCATCCTAATTATCAATAATTAGTCAGGGGTCGCGCTGGGCTTCGCCAATGTCGCCAATTGCGATTTTTTTTTCATTTGGCGACAAAATATTGCGTCTGGCGATTTTTTTTTGAGCTAAGGTTTTATAGTGTTAAACGATGCATGCACGTTTTAAATTTATCGGTAATCGGCGATTGCATCATTAAAGATCCTTTGTCGGCTCTTATGGTCGTAAATACACGTGTATTGTGTAGTATCCAGTGACATGTGTGTTATTTGGAGTTATTAAACGGAAATCGGCAATAAATGAATCAACAAAGTTGTATGATGAAAAGCAGCTTTACCTGCATCACATTTGAGTAGACGTGTAATAAAACAATTGATGCTGTTAATTAATTTTATAAAAATAACAAAACAAACATTTTTGTAGTAATATTTTTTTAATAATGTAATTAATAAAATACAGGTATGAAAACTGACGTCGTTGTTGAGTGATTTCCGGACCGGATGTCCGTCTTAATTTGGTAATTAGAAAACTCTTACACATGCGGAGTTCTATTTTCAGTATTTCCGGTTTTATGTTCATTCACGGGAATAGATGTTTCTAATAAATTACTGTAAAATTTTGGTTTTCTGCCAACAAGAAATCACTCACACATCTTTTCATGATTAAAATACAATTAGTGTACGGGCTGCTGGAGAGCAAACTTTTGAAAAATTGAATTAAGAGTCCGGCAAACTTGGATTTCGTCCGACTTTACAGAATATGTCACACATAATGTTAAAAATTTTTCGCCATGCCATATAGTGATCTGGTGATTTCTAATATGGCGACACTTTTACAAAACTGGCGACGGAAAATTGCAGTTGGCGATTTTTTTGGCGCCAGCTTTTTAGAAGCCAGAGCAGCCCCTGATTAGTGAATGACTATTATTGTTGAATTTTATATAGTATATATTTTTTTTAATTAACTAGTTTATTGACATACTTAGGAATACAATTTATTATTAAACATTCTTGTCGTAGGAAATTACTACACTACATGTCGCACACAACAACAGCAACAAAATTACAAACAAATCACAAAAATTTTTTTTTTTAATTCCTTTTCATAATAATAACGATTATTCATCATTTCTTTCTTTCTTGTCGGTGAAAAAATACTTCTTGTCGGTAAATAGGGAGACCAGAAATTTTTTTGTAAGGGTAAGTGTGATATCAGTTATGCAGTCAGTCTGTACTGTTAGTTATATTTCATTGTCTGAAAGATGTTACATTTTTTAAAAATGTGATAAACAATCACTTGTAAACCGAGAATCTTATGACATATAGAAAGGCTTGGAACAGCAGCGGTGCAGTTCATTTTTCCGAATCATATTTGCTAGTATTTTACAAACTACAAGCAGTTGTAATCTGGTCTCCTGGTGCAATATTTTTCATTGACGCGAGCTTCACTTCAAATATAACACCAGGTCAGGACCTCCGATATTTATAGATTATTTACGTTTTTTTGAAACGAGATGCATTTTCTCGTCGTATCTCATCGAAGGGCGACAGCCCTGAGATGAGATGTCGAGAAAGTGCATCGTCGTCAGGGTACCAGAATACAAGCAGTTACATTTTAAAGCTGATTCTTCCGAGTCTAACATATTCTTGGATTGTGATCTATAAGAGAAGTACCTTTCTTACAATTGTTATAACGATAAAATAAGGATTTGTATTGCAAAGTTTTGAAGAAAACAGTCTATTTTACAGTTATGTGTTTGCGTGTTTGTACTTGCCGCTGAACGTTAATTGCAGGTGGCACTGTTATTGTTTAAGTCGTAAAGGTTCGATACATCAATGTTGTTAAATAAATCATTTATATTGTACTTGCAGCTTTCAATGATTTCATAGTGTTTTTTATTGAAGTAAGAATAACGTTTATATCAATAATTTTAAACATTTTTTGCGACAACTGTACGTAAAATTTAGGTAGTCGCAATTTTAGGTAGTTTGAACCCGAACCTGTGACTCTGTTATATGACTGAATTTTCACAAAATATTTGAAATATATTATAAGCTCTTGATATTGAATTAATATGAATGTAGGCGAAGCCTAAATGCGAGCATCGCACATTGTTCATGTAGTTACTTCAGAGCCCCCTAACAGTGCCTCTACATTCAATTGATGACGTGACGTCTTATCTAATGTGTTGGTGACGTCACAAAACTCAATTTCAAATACAGCGTTTGAGATTGAAAAAAAATTGTCTGGCATTTTTGTAGTAATTTAAAAAATAAACACTTTAATTTTATCGATGTCAAAATTATTTTTGTCTACTTTTAAATTATATATTTTTTCGTTCGTCTACAATATTTTCTTCGGATAGCTCAGCTACCATCTGAAATGGATTTGTTCATATGGATCACGTGACTTTTTTACACACACACGCATGTAACCGAATAGCTCGCATCTGCGATGCTCGCTATTATTATGTTTCGGTCAAAACTTAAAAAACAAAATGACGATGCTAGTCAACACGAGGTCGAGTGTCTATATATGCTTATTCAGCTTCCCATCTTCCTTACTTAGGCTTTTAAGCTACCAGTATATCGTGAAAACCCTCAACCTTCGCTAAGATTCTATGAAGTTGACAGCAATCTGTTAGCTATATCTTGAAAACTCTTGATTTTCGGTAAGAAAACATCTTAAAGGATTAAATACATTTTGGCCATATATTTATTATTACCGAAACATCTATTTGCAAAAATAAAAATAATTTTATATGCATAATACAAACAACACACAAAAGAGATTTCATTTTATCGAACTATTAATTAACTAATTAATTAATGAACTAAACAGTTTGATATCTGATCGTGTCACAATTTTGTTTAGAAAATTATATAGCCTTAATTGTCCAACCCTGTTTTTAATTTAATTTATGGGTTTTGCTTACAATATGAATTCGAAAACGAAATGGGCAAAATCCCCCCCCCCCCGGACAAAATCCCTTCCGTGTAATTTAGCATAGGCGGACAAAATCCCCCTCATTAAATTTACAAGGCGGACAAAATCCCCCCTGAAAATTTTTAAAGCCGGACAAAATCCCTCCCGAATCGGATTATGGTAATATCGATAAGTATTGTGCATCGTGTTTTATAGTTTTTTACTTGGTACTTGAAATGATGAATGAGACAAAGATTAAAACATGGTTATTATTTTTTTTTCACTGAAACGCATCGAGTCGATATGGTTTGTGTTGTATGACATGTGTTAATAAAGGAACCGCGCCATTTGATCCTTAATTTTCATTATTATTTACCGAAAAAACAATTCAAGTTATTGAACTAAATTATACCATTATTTTACTTAATTTTAAGTTATTAGTAAAAGTCATACCCGTTTCAATTTTCTATAAGATATATAGAGAATGTTTTGCTCAAGTAAGCGTAATTCGTTTGATCATAAACATATTAATTAACAAGCCACCAATTAAGCACTGCAATTGAGACAAACAATTATTATTATTAAGTAATTAAAAATCTGGGGTATTTTTGAGTAAAATATAAGGTCATTTTTTAAGGTTTATCTATATATGTACGAGACGGTACGGTGTTAACATTTAAAAAACATGCATTTTAAAAAATCATATTCGGGAGGGATTTTGTCCGCCTTGAAAATTTTACAGGGGGATTTTGTCCGCCTTGTAAATTTAACGAGGGGAATTTTGTCCGCCTATGCTAAATTACACTGAAGGGATTTTGTCGGGGGGGTGGAGGATTTTGTCCTACACTCTTCGAAAACAATAAAACACCTGGAATCGATGGGCTAGGTCAGGCCTTGTATATAACATTTAGGGATACTATAGAGGAGGATCTAACGGAATTACGTGTATTAAATAACATATATCTCAAAGGGAAGCTAACAGCATCGATAACAATTGCCATCATTACAAGGAATTATTGTTTTAAGCCATAAAGACATCAAGAAATGGAGACCAAAAAGTTTACTATGTTTCGACTACACATTCAATTATAACAAATGACTCCAATCTTAATTGACAAGAAGTGCCAGTTTTCCTACCGCAGGTCGGAGGTTTTCTTCTGGTACTCCGGCTTCCTCCCCCAAGAAAAACTGGACATGCCCTGATATAGCTGAAAAATTGCTGAAAGTGACGTTAAACACAACCAAACAAACAACAACGTAACAAAGAGCGTGCCAAAAGATTACCAAAATGTCGTCAATTTCATACTGGACAAAAACCAATCAGGTGCTGGTCCAAATAAGAAAATAACAGATAAACTATATGAAATAGACACAGATATAGAATATACGGAAACAAATAAACTGAAATGGATATTTAATATCATTCAAACAAGAAAAAGCTTTCGATATGTTCGAAGACAATTTCATAACAATAATTTTACCAACTTCCCAAGATTTTTCACCAAATGGTCGGAAATCATACACAAAGATGTAAAAATAAAATTCCGAAGTAAATGGATAACTAACAGAAAAATACCAAACACTGGATTCAGCAGACAAAGTATATGTCCTCTGTCAATTACACTATACGCCATAATCATCAAGCCCTTGGCATCCAGAATTAGAAATTGAAAACAAATAAAGGATTATGTAAAAATTCCAAACCAAACAGCTCTCTGCAAACCTTTTCACCACGCAGACGACTGCTCTACTATAACAACTGCACATCCATAGTTATAGACATCTTGTTTAAAAAGTTCTCTAATAAGTGAAATTAAAACAGAAATTTTGTAAATAGCAATAGGAAGCAACAAAATTACACAGATCAAGAATTAAACTACAATATAAAAAAGCATAAAAAATCAAATCAAAGTATTGAGAATATACTTCGGAGAAAACCAAGTGGAAAAACTGGGAAATAATCACATCCAAAATACAATCAACATTAATTACTATCTAACTCGTCGTTGTATCGCAATATGGCGCTTACCAAACCGACATCTAACGGAGGTATCGCAATATGGCGCTTACCAAACAGACATCTACGGGAGGAATAGCTCCACGAAAACATCTACCCACCAAAGCCACACGAAAGAGCTCACCTGCCACTGGTGGAGTTAAGAAACCACACAGGTGCAGACTAGGAACCGTCGTGAAATCCGAAGATACCATAAAAGCACGAAACTCCAAATGAGAAAACTACCATTTCAAAGATTGGTCCGTAATAGGCCAAGACTTCAAAACAGATCTGAGATTCCAGAGATCAGCTGTAATGGCTCTCCAAGAAGCCCGCGAAGCCTACTTGGTTGGCCTTTTCAAAGACACCAACTTGTGTGCCATCCACACAAAGAGAGGCATTATTATGCCAATTTAGATACCAAACATAAATATTTGTTTTATGTGAACATTATTGTTTTATAATCCTTGTCCAGTGTCACTTTATATACAAATCCATTTAAGTGATCTTTAGAATACACCTTAAACTAAAACAAGAAGAGCAGGTATATATTTTTTTCGCATAAAAAATGGATTTAGGAATAAAGAAAAGGCATTCCTCCACCATTTCTTTGTAATTCCCTTCTGGAAATTTGGATATCCTTTTCCTTTATAAAAAGCATACCCGCCCTCCTTTCCTCTGTACTTAGATGGACTTTTATGAAAAGATGTGCTAAGTTATAATTGGTATGTTCCTTTTTCATTTTAATTAACTGGTCTGTTTAATGTCGACAGATTCTTGCACCCTCCTATGTGCAAACTTTAATTTAGTACAATGGTTTCAATTAATTCTCTAAACAACATTTTTATGCTATACTTCTGATTCTACAATTCAACAACATGGATCTGGGAAACGAAGGTAACTTCGTTTATCGTGTCGAATTTACTGTTTAATGTTGAATCATTTACGTGGAGATTGTCACCAATAGTGTGGCAGATGTGATTGCATGTGTTGACGTATGATAGCCAGAATACTTTGCGTGGAGATTGTTGTGCAGTCTTTTGCAAAATAGCCAAATTTGGAACATTTAGTACAGAGCTTTGGTTCTGGGATTTAATTCTCTAATTTGTACTGGTGCGTAAATTCCTTTGTCGTCAAAATGATTAAATCTTTTTTTTAAAAGTTAACCATGGCTATAAGAAAGTTTGCATTTTTCTATTTCCTTAAGATTTACGTTGTCATTTGGTCTTTAAGTACAGTTTCTTGCATATTTAAGGTGACGACAGACGGTGTGATGTGGTCTTTAAATATTTTGTAGAATATAAGTTTGGACTTTTGTGTTAATTTAGGTTTGATTTTCGCGTTTTTGTTGAGTTTGAAAGAATCCTATTTTCTCTAATTTTGACGTAATATTTCAACCGCTTGACCGTTGTCGAAAAAATATTTCTCGTCTCTAGTGAATTTGTTGTTCTCAACAGTTGATTGGTTAAAAATAATAACGCCACAATAAGAACTCGTGACGTCATAAACAAAACACCATCCATTTACCGCGTATTCAAGTCATGAACGTAAAATTGGAGGTGGGAGAATCTGTACTTCGTTTCGCAAATTTACCACTTTTTAAAATTAGAGAAACAGAATCTTACATTAGTACTCTTGGATTATCGGATTTCTCCAATCTCGATAGTTAAATTATGGAAATTTAAGTCCTCGCCAAGGCTCAGGCTCGGACTTAAATTTCCATAATTTAACTATCGAGATTGCCAAGGCTCGGACTTAAAATTCCATATTAATTTAACTATCGAGATTGGAGAAATCCGATAATCAACTTGTACCAATGTAAGATCCTATATATCTTTTGTAACGTCGAGTTTCATTTTTTAGGTTGGATGATTTCCCTAATTTTTTTACTATTTTGCACATTTCCTTGTTTTTCATTTTTAGATATAACTAGCAGCTACATAATGTATGTATATGTATACCTTTTTTCTAAATAATAATATAATTAACTAATACGACATTATTATTCCAGACACATCGGTGTTAAAGTTATTTACCTTAAATAACATTTATACAATAATATTTTAACTTTATTATAAGAATCAATGCACATAAAATTTTTATGTTTTTGCGTTATTCCCAATTTCTAATTTTCTTCTTAACAAAGCCAAAGGACTTGTAATTGTCACTAAGTTAAATGTTATGCGTGCTAAATATATGGTACATCTTCGTGCTTGATTAATCTGGTCTGTTATCAATATATCTGATAGTCTCTTTGCTGTACTAACTTTTCTTAATACTGTATGATCGTCATATACCATTTTCGAAATATCTTCTTATCCACTTTTCACCTTTCACGTAGATTTTCAGGACATTTTATAGGTTAAAACATATACTTTTCCATATGGCCTTATATAGGCCCGATATGTAATGTATAGAAATGTTAAACATTGTTTGGCAGTACGTGTTACTCTAAAATAACACAATTTTCAAAATATATATCTGACCTTCTTTCTTTCACATCAGTTTTAACTGCACTGTCTTGTTCTTATTGCATGTCTTTGTCTTCAAGTTTTTTGTTTGTTTGAATGGTGTTTTAACGCCACTTTCAGCAGTTTTTCAGCTATATCATGGCGTCCAGTTTTTATTGGGGGAGGAAGCCGGAGTACCCGGAGAGAACCCCGACCTGCGGTAGGAAAACTGGCAATCCTTGTCAATTAAGATTGGAGTCGAGTACACCCTGCCTGCAGTGAGAATCGAACACACAATCTCAGTGTTGACAGACCACGTGATTAATAGTCTCGATCACCCAGACGCATATATAATAGCGTCTGGGATCACCTTGTGGTAATTTCGCTACCAATAGGTGGAGACAACACAATGATTCTATTTTTAGTTCCCTTTTTTTAAACCAGGAAAACCATGCATACTTATAATATGACGTCACATTCAGATTCACTCTTGAGTGTGCATAACAATAATATTTGTTTAATTAATTGATAAAGTTATATTTTATAAAAATATTCAAATGTAAACTTTGTCACAATTTGTTATACACTTCTTGATATGAACGGAAGTAATTTTTTAGATAATAAAAATATCATCCAATCAAAAATTACGCCCAGTTTTGGGCGTAATGGTAACGAGTTCAATATAGAGATGAATCCAGACGCACAAATGTAATTAAGCGTCTGGATGATCGAGACTACGTGATTAATAGTAAACGAACTACCTTGACCACTCGGCCATCGAGGCCCCTTATGTCGTTGTCATTTTGATGGTCGAACCAAAGAATCAAATTGTGAATTTCATGTTGCTACTCTTGTTCTTTGTGACGAGCGTCGATGTGATGTCGAAATTTGATTTTAATTGTTGCAAGAATGTTTGTTTTGTTTTGAATGGTGTTTTAATGCAACTTTCAGCAATTTTTCAGATATATCATGGCGTCCAGTTTTTATTGGGGGAGGAAGCCGGAGTACCCGGAGAGAACCCCCGACCTGTGGTAGGAAAACTGGTGTTGCAAGAATGAGAATTACACCTAACAGACTATTAAGTTAATGCAGTTTCATTAGCCTTATGCGAAATGAAATCTAATTATTTCTCTTACATATATCAACTTTTGTGTGTAAAGTAAAAAAACAGTCTATATATGTTGTTTGATGTTCGATAACTATTTTCACGACAAAAAACCCCACTAATTTCTATTGATGTAAAGATTTATTAAACCATAAAGATAGAAGAAGTAAGACATTACAGCAATATAAAACTCACAAGTGCACAACATATTCATTTATGTATAAATTTCCTATACATGAAAAAATGTCATTCAATAAACATTTATTGTCAAAACTTTCGTGTATTATTACCCAAACCAGCAAACAATTCGTTTTTTATTAAGAGATAGTAAGGTAACACACTTAAAAACACTTTAACAAGGATTAACTTATGATTCTGAAATGCTGTATAGTAGAGTATGCAAGTAGCAAATGTAAAGTTCTACACTAAAATATTCATAAATGCACGTATGTGTTCAATTCCAGTCGTCGGTTCCATAAGCGGTCGTTTCCTGTAAAAAATAATACTATATAAGACACAACTCGAGCAGATAACAATCTACCACCAGGGCAGTAACTAGGGTGAGAAAATAGAGGAGGCAGGGGCTTGGAGGCCGCCGAGTGAGGGAAGAAAATTTTGCAAAAATCAACGTAAAATTACACATTTCCCCACTTTATTTTATTTTTGGTTGTAAACCTAGAGGAGGCAGTTCCCTCCGTTGCCTCAATGGTAGTTACGGCCTGTCCACATAAGATAGTAGCTGTTCACCTAGCTTGTATTCGTCTTTTCAGTTATTTCTTTTTCCTTACTTATCTTATGTCAATGAAACTATGGATATCGTTACATATCAGTAGGTAAGAAGCCTATTGATTCTGAACGAATTCTGTTAAAGAATATATAACTAAAAGTACACTAGACCAACACATCTTACAGAATTAAAAGGCTCGAGACACAGTGTTCTCTACTTTTTGTGTGAAATTTGAGAAACGATATTATATTGATGGTCATATTAAAAAAAACAAATTACAATCAATCATAAACATTGTATAAATCCATTTCAGTCAAACTTGCGAATCCGGTTTTACTGTATGTACAGCTGCTTTTGTTCATATGAATTTGTTTTAACGTATTAATTTTTTAATACTAACGATTATATTAGATTATTGTTTATATAAATTTATTAAACTTAAACTTAAAAACAGGTTGCAAAATAACATAATCTCTAATGTCTTAACTTATACGCTTACCATACATATTTTCAAGCCCATTTAGTAAAATCCATTTGAGAAGTCGCAAAATCAGAGCAAGGAATCTTGCTTGAGCTGAAAATGAAATTATTACTGTAAGCTAACACAAAAACACTCTTTAGAAAACATAAAATATGTATAATTATTTTCTACATGAAATTCTGATCGTTATATAATGTTACTTACGTAGTTATGGTGACAGACTTTTATAGCATGCGATAACAAAACACTTAAGTCATGTTTGTCTAACGTATGCCCGATGTTTTTTGTTGACGGCGACTTTGTGTTTCTGTTGACAATTTCTCATTCATTTTATTAAATGTAAAACTGAACGAAGAAATTCATAATATTCCTCTGTGCTGTTGATCTTAGTATTGACTTAATGTGTAATGAGTGACTGAAAATTAACATTTTATCCGATTAAACTAAAACATGTGTTACGATACAAGTTTTAGCATATTTAAATAGAGAAATAGTTCAAATTGTAAATAGATGAAAACGATCACACATCTTTCATTTATAACTCGGATTAAAAAATAATCTTACCCCGCCTGTCTCTTAAATACATTTTTCTGAACTGATGTTATTTCTGCATTGTTACAGAGTACAAGAGCCAATGTATTTTTGCGTATTTCTGTCAACTGGTCTGTAATAAATATACTTGATTAATTTTGCATTGCACTTGGTGTTTAAATCTAAAATCATGTTAATATCTGTCCTGTCATCATCCCAAGATATTGGTATCAGCCACAGGACTTTAGTCCGAGTGCTTATATCAATCGAGATAAATTAAAAAAACTCTACTGACATAGATCATATATTATTATCCATACATGTGGGAACATAAAATAAAAAATTAATATTGCTAAACGTGGATGTTATTTCTTATAAAAATGTGTAATAAACCTGTCTTGGCTTTCTTTATTGAATCGTTGAAAAAACAAAGACATGACGTCATAACTAAATTGCTGTGATCTTACTGAATTGGGAAATTTCAGCACAATTTAAAATTGTCAGACAGTTAATCAGAAGCTTCCAGTATTTCTGGAATTGGACAATTTAATGTAATAAAGATGATACATCAAATCTCATCTCAGCGTTATTAAATATATATCAAGACTCATCAGTGTCGCTCAAATCAAAACACTAAAATTACAGCTAACCCATTGTTGTTTCGCATTAAATAATCTTTATATTATTTCCAATGAGTTGGATGGAAGATTACTAAATATTAAATACATGCTGTAAAAATCAAGAAAATAAAATTTGGTAAAATTTGTTACAAACTTACCTGATGTGAATCCTTCTGGCAATGGCCTTTCATACCAGAACCTGTCTCCTTTACGTAAGGCCTGGAATTGTTTACCAAGAATACAGGCAAATGTAGGTCCAAGGTACTGTGTAAACTTATCCTCAACCATTCCTCCCACGTATAGATCTATGTCGTTTACATCACTTATAAGAAAACAAACGAATTTATGCTCAAATATGTTTATTTTAGAGGAGTACAATTGAAAGTAAATAATAATAATTTACTTTGTTGGCAACATTTTCATTTTTAAGTCTCATTGTTTAATTCTGATACACTACAAAAATTTTATTTCAGATTTTGCTTTTATATACACCTCGATCCGATATTTAAAATTCATTATGTTTTAATATTTGTTTAAATGTGATTTTACGTTAAATTATCGTAAAAGTTTCTACTAAATAATCGTGTCTATATGGACAGGAAGGCATCATAAAAGGACATTTTAAATTGGCATTGAAGAAGAGCAGAGCCTTTCCCGAAGTCGTACTCGAACTCACAATTTCATTGATAATTAGAGGATGGCTAACAACTTGGACAATTATGCCCCAATATGCATCATATTTAATATGACCACTCACATTGGAAAATTGACAAATTATTGTACACGCATAATGCTGTAGGTGTTCTATAATGGCGGTATGTAATTTACGGGATAATTTGAATTAAATAAAGTTATATTAATTATAATTACAAATACGTTAACTTACGCATAAATTCGGCTTGCTTGCAGTATTTTAATGACAGCTTTATTAATATCTGTCAGACCAGCCCAGTCTTGGCCGTTAGCAGGTGTAGACAAACCACAAAATCTTCTCCATGCTACATATGATGGGAGTCCATGGTCTCTTCCTCTCTGTATGTTGAGAGCTGGTAGATCATATTCACCGAATAATGTATTTCTCACACTACTTTCAAATTGCCTACAAATAAAAACAATAAAGTAAGCTGTACACATGGTACTTGATCAACTTATAGGCTAATACTGCGATTATCTGTAATATTGGAATGCTCAACTACTTATTTATGAGTTAACTGTATTATTTCGGGTGTTCATTTGTTATTGCCACAATGTTGGTCTAAAGTGATGTCGACTAATGTATAATTATTTTAAATGGGTTTTTATTCTTTCAGCATAATGTAAATACCGAATATTTCACATAAACAATTCTCACCTATCAGCTTTTCTTGCAGTTTGGCTGATTATATATCTGACTAAATCTGCGATTTTTGCCCCAGCTTGGAAAATAAGCATGTGAGGATTTTTGAAGAGTTCTACCATATCCGTTTGGCTTGTCGTAGTGTTGAAGTCTTCTGCCGTATATGCAAGACTTGCTGGAATCTAAACATAAACAAATATTGTATTGTATCTTTTTTAATAAATATTTCCTTTTTGGCTGTAAATTTGAATGATTTTTTTTTGTAGTTGAAACAAATTTGTAGTCAGGACCATTATATCTCAATAAAGTGCTGGATTTTCGTCATGTATTACACTTAAACTTCAAGAGCCGTTTTTACACTTGCTGTTTCAGTGGTAATAAATCTGACCAAATCAGCAATTTTTCCCGAGCTTTAACAATAAGCATGCACATATTTTTATGACTTCTGTCATACACGTTTGTGTTTGGTGGAATCTTCATACATACGCAAAACTTCCTGGTAACTGAGGATACTAATATTTGTGTGGAAGTTCACAAATACTATACAATGTCAATACTTTTTATGTTGTGTAAATTTCAATGGTATTTCAAAACTAGTAGTATTTTTTTGTACTCGTTGTTTAATAGCCTGAAATCGGAGATAAGAACTTTACTTTAAACGATCCTAATGAAGTTTATGTATTACATGTATATACACGTAATCGTTACTGTCATTTTATTGTTTATTGCAAATTTTGTAAACTATGTATATCATTAATAATTTGAGTGGGTCATTTACCTGTGAGTGACCAAATCGGAACGCAGCTGTTGAAAAACCAACTCTGATAGAAGGGTCAACAGTCTCATCATAACCTACATAGTATCCAGGGGCCGACAGTACTAATCCGTACTTCTCTGTAACTGGCGATTTACTCGTTGATACAAGCGCTCCAAAGATATCTTAAAAATATATAAAGGCATCATGTCTAAAAAGAAACGTTAGCGATAAACTATTTCCACTTCATAGAGAGTTCTCAATATATACAACTTATCTCCAGAGATAGATTATGTTGTATGAAAATCGTAATTAATTTAGACATCATTGAAATGTATCTAAGTTGAAATTCGTGTGTGAATAACAAGATATCATGTATATCTGGCCGTTAATGAACAAATTATACTTCTCTTACATCACAGTTTCATGTGTTGCAGGAATAAAGGTAATAAATGTGTACCAGTAACAAGTTACCATATTGTGTACCCTACTGAAAACCTAATTTGTGTTCTGATTGGGTCAATAGTGGTTACAGGTGTACAAATTTCTGTCCGTAAGCTTCTGCATAATTAAGTTTTAAATTTAGTATATTTACAAATTGCATGTAAAAGTGGGAGCGTTCAGATTGCGTTCAGAACAATTCCGTAATAACGGTTTCTATGTCGATTCTTTAGAATTCACATTATGTGACATTCATGATTTAATTATTTTCTCCCTAAATTAAAAAAAAGATAAAAACAAGTCCTTATATTACTTACTTCCAAAGTAACCCAAGTTTTCATCGAATGTTATATGTTGAACAATAGCTCCTACGATCTTCCTTGCCTCGTTAAACAACTTCTCTTGTGACCACGTTGGCTGCACCGTTGCTAATTTGCTCACGATACGGTTATGTTCCCGTACAAATACTAAATGAAGGCTACCAAGACTAGGCAAGACGTTGACTCTGGCATCACCTACAGTAAATTCACCTTATATATTTTCTCAAACGGCATATAGACGATTGCAAGAAACATGTAACACATTGACATCTATGCATTTCCCAGATAGGTGCCTCCGAGAAAACCTCTGTTAGTAGAAATAGGACAACCCTTTGCAGGCATGATGTAAAATTCCTATAGGGTTCTGTACTTATGTGGAATGTACAAATACAGGACCGCCGTTTTTCGATTGGGGGCGTTAAATTCATGATCCGGTGTTCGATACAGTGCATTTTGCGTAAAAGTTCCCGAGACGATTTCTTCAAAAATGAAAACAAATTGAAGTGGAACAGCTTATGAACATAAATTCTTGATTTCATTCTCTTTAACCATATACCTAATTAATATGCATGAGATTTAAATTAAACAAAACACTTCGAATCAAATAAGCAGGAGAGCAAAGCGAAACGATAAAGGGTAAGGGAAACATACCGGCTTTTTGACAATAATCTCCTGCATCTTTTCCGGAAAGTGAGCATATAGAGTCTTTGGAAGAGTCTTCGGGAAGAAGTTGACGGTTATTCGAGCCCAGTTTGGTGTCTAGGAATGCTGAAACAAATAAAAATCATCTTACCTCTTAGCCACTTATTTATAAATATTAAGCCGAGATACAAACTGTACTTAACGTGAGATATTCAATAATAAAATGCCTCTAACCAAAAAGCCTTTTAGCAATGTTTGAATGTTTACTAGATGAAAATGATTATTTTCAGATATCATCGTTTTACCAAAATGTCTAAAGAACTTAAGCAACCGGTGTGGGTGTCAAGGGAATTAAAACTGTACTTAAAACATCTTTTTATAATTTTTCGTTGTCAGCTGCTCTCTCTTAAAACATTAGGGAAATCTATTACAAAAGCATAATTATGGATGAAAATTGGATAGTTTATATATGATTCTGAAAATATAATATATAGAATTATGTCCTATTTATAAATTAAACAGACAGTTTGTTCCTATTTGAAATATTTTTCACTTAAAATCAGAAAAAATAAATGTGATATATTTGACTAAGAAACGATAGAAATAGCATAGGTAAAACCAACTGCACCATGTTATCAATTCTCTAAAATGATAGGTCCGATATCCAGACTCCAAAAATACACGTGATATCCTCCTCCAAAACATTTTTAAAACTCCAAAATACCTCCTTCCATCGTTATACGAGTTATAGTTTCATCAAGTATGATAAAGAAAGCTATTTCGGACTGTTTCTTAAATTATAATGATCAGTTCTCATTAATATAGACACTAGTAATCCCTTAAAAGGTTGATTCTCTTGTACCATCAAGTAAAGATTTTCAGATATAATATATAATAATACATATTCTCATACTTTTGATAGCTTAGTGGCAAAAATCAAATAAAATCAATTTTCTATACCATATTCTGAAATGTCATTACTCTTACCAAAATACCAGATGTGTCTCCAAGTACTCAGTTAAACTTTATTAGATAAAAAATAAAAGGTGAACCATAATTACTCGTCCGGAGCACCTGAGTGCACCTATGGTTTTCATTGGGTTCGGGTTACTCTCTTGTTGTTGTGTTGGGTTTTTTCTATATATCGGGATTTGTAACTGTCCCTTGACCTTTGGCTCTTGATGTTCGGTAAGTTTTCTTTGCTATTTTTCTATGTTTAAAACATCAAAATGTTATACCTGAAAGTTGTCCTCCGAAAATTGCCCGCAGTGCATTGCTTTCTTCTTTTGAACTACCATATACTTGACTAGCATCGATAAATGAAGTTATCTGGTTTGTCACTTGCTTAGCAGCTTTTGAAATAAAACAAAACGTTTCGAAAATTATTGCTGGTTAACTCCAAATTAATACTTGTACTTGAATCCGGTAGAGGACAGCATTGTATACAATGTATCTTGTGTACTTCTCCAACACGCTAGTTTGAATTTTTCTCTCGGTATACAAAATAAATGCCCTCGGTATATTTTTTCATTTCTCTTGGATATTATACAATTACTTCATGACCATTTGTGAAGGAATTACTCTCTATTGCGACTCATTGAACGGATAAATATAGGCTCTTATTATGATAGTTGTTTTGGTTTTGACTCGACTGGGTGAGTACCGAAACCATCAAAATAGAATAAATTTTACACATTATTGAAAATTATTTTATACCATAATGAAAACGACAAAGTCATATAAATTAGGTGATCGCAAACCTGATGATATTCATTTCATGATTTATATTTCATTAGAATTCAGAAAATCCTCACTAAATAGCTGAAATGGAACATAAACTGTAGCGGCTAAATTTTGTCAAACATCTGAGGGTGTATTGTTATGAAGCGCAAGATTATGTAGACAACTTTTAAGAATTTGGGTAAGTTTGTATGTTTCTAATGCAATACCTTTACATTTTATCTATTTTATATACTTTTCCACAAAATTCAATTTTAACTAATGATGCAATGGTTGTTTCGAATGAAGGAATTATTACTGCATATACTCACAAATTGCACAAACAGGCGCTGGTGCAGATCTTACAAACTCCATACAGGTCGTGGTAAAATATGGATCGGGTTTGGCAGGGTTGAAATTAATTTTTATATCCATACATTCTTGTCTGGAATCACCATCAAACAAATATTGTTAAGAAATCTTATAACAAAAATGTGTTCATTTGTTGTTTTTTCATCTTAAATAAATAAATGTTTTTATTCCAACTGTTAAAATGCAAACAAAACCTGAATAATACTTCTGCAGTCGAACAAACATATTTTATGATATATAATACAGAAAAGGCATTCACCTAATATAAAACAAAGCAGACAAATCTTATAAACAGTACATCTTTAAGAACCATTTTTCTAAATACTGTGTAAAATGTCCATGAAATTACTAACTGAAAGTAAAGTGTTGCTTCTCGTGCAAATAAATATATATAATCTAAAAATGTCGTTCGGAAGACACGTATGTGATTACTTTACTAGACATTGATTAACACGTCCGTGTTTGTGCTTGTGTTGTTTTATTTTGGCTACATACTTTATGATTTATGATATTTAGCTAGACATACAGAAAAAAACTGCTTATGTGTTGCATTGTTTAAACCAAGTTATTGTTTTGAATGTATGTTAGCTACAATAATGTATCTAATTGTCTGTTAACTTTTGTATATTCAAACTATACTTTATCATACCTATCAATGGTACAGCAATTAATATCCGAGCCATCTGCTCCTGTTGAAAATAATATTATTTATATATAAAATAGTCTGTTAATTTATTTTCATAATAATTGATATTAATATTCTCCACTTTCAATCGTTAGGATTTACAACATATACTCTCCAAACAAAGTACATGTATTTTAATGTCACAAAAAAAGCTAAATCTTAAACAATCATTAGCTGATGTCCATTACATGTATAACCTATCTATATAAGACTTACCCGACATTGTTGGTGTTGAGACTAAGTCATGATCCAAGAATTGACCCCAGTTCATACTCATTAAAGTGTTGAAATCTTCTGTATCAGTAGTTCCAGTTGGTGTCGAAAATAGCTCATTACTCAAATTTCTAGCATTTGGCAAATCAATACCGAGCACACTTTTTCTTGATGAATCAACTGCAACCAGCAAATATGCAATGTTAAATGCCTTTTGGAAATGTTGTCTTTTATTGTAAACATATATTATTGTTTTACTTTGTTTTGGTCGATGTAATGAGTTTGAAATCTGAATAGATGCCTATATTCTCCACATAACGCAAACATAAATATAGTGTACTAACTATTTACATTTATTTGTGTATGAAATTGTTGGTAATTTTTGTCGATACTTGGCAAATAAAAACATATCTATAAAAGATGGAATACGATGAACTGACATAGTATACTATATACATAGTACATAAAATCTATCGAACGTTAAATGCTTGTGGTATTTATACATGTTATAAAAACAACAATATAAGGTTCGTATTTGATCATACATACCCCGGTTATCATAAACAGCTGCCATATTCTCAAACCGAGGCTGGGTAGAATAAGCCGATCCCCAGAGTGGATTCTTTTTATTGTTGCATGTCCCGTCGAACGTTCTGTACTGATTGACATCAGAAATGCTACTGCAGTCCACTGTGGTCGCACATGGGTTAGCTTGTGTTTGTCTCTTTCTTCTGCATTATCAATCAGAATTTCGACGTTAATTTGGTCTACAATTCGCTTCATTTGTATGATTTTACTTCAACTCAGTTAAAATTATTTTTGTGTAATACTTTTAAAATATACACGATTATATTAACATTATGTTTTTCTGTCTATAATACCTATCCAAACTATCATTTACATTTTCTTGCCTATTTGTTTAAACATCCGTCAGTTACTAGCCAAATGACATTTAACGCTGTTTTCATGTTAGAAAAAAGAATAAGTTACGATGTGTACTGAAAAAACCGATAAGTTAAGGACGTACAAAAGCAAGGTTAAACAAAAAGTGAACAGCGACAAAACAAATAGACATACAATACTAAAAATTGAGTAACTCGAATTCCATTAAAAACCAGGGATCAGTTCAGGTGATCCGGAAGGGACAAGCAACTCTTTGCTCCACGAGTGCCCACCAGTTCGTATCGTTTGGATTACGATCTGTTTATAGGCCATATCCGTAATCGCGACAAACGGTTCAAATCAATGGTCATTTGTGTGTAGATTTTCCGCTCAGCTGGTGCTTGAATGAAAAATTCGCAATAGGAAATTAAGATAATCTCTTTTGTAGTAAATTTCAGTCTTCAGCAAACCTTCATTGCCAATTTCTAAATGTAGGTCAAGATATGAGGCCAATCCATCTGTTACAGTTGGGTGGATTCCATTGACATATTCATCGAATTTTTTATTTTTTATTATTCGATAAAATCACGTCATCTTTATATCGGAACGTAAAATTTAATGAGAGGGCTAACCTTTTTATCCATGTATTAAGAAGCCCAGTATAAAATCCAACTTGAACGTAAGGAGGAACAAGTCAGGAAGAAAAGGTGCAGCGCTGGAATGTCAGCGGTCCGTTGAAAAAACGTTCACGTAACATGACGAGTATGTTAATAATCAGGGTGGCGTTTCATAAAGCGATCGTTAGCTTAACGTGCACGTTATCCCATTTAAATTGCATGGCATAACAAGCACGTTAATTAGCGATCGCTTTATGAAACGGCACCCAGAACGTCAAGCATTTTTAGGATTAAATAAAGGTAATAACAAAACACTGAACACCAAGGAAATTCTTAAAAGACAAGTAAAAAAAACTGGCAAACATGGGAACCAAGAACCAAACACATAGCAACTATAGCAATAATCCTGACTTGGTACAAACATTTCGAAAGAAAAGGTGAGATAAACCAGGTTTAATGGGAAGCCAAACCTCCCACTTACTTTACTCTAGTGTACGAGGTGGCATGTTGATACACAATGTAACACCACTAGAAAGTGATGAGTGTATTCAGTGATCATCACATTCCAATCACTTTGTACTAAATTGAAAAGTTTGGAAAACTATCTGCAATTATATTTCCCACAAAAGAATAATTACCAATTAGGAATGGTATCTATAGTAAAGCTTTTTATAGGCGCGGTCTATTCTTTTTTCGTGTATTCTTGGTTTATAAAAATATCCCGAAAAAGAAATAGGTGACGTTTGCATAAATCAGTATACTCACTTACATACTCTTGCATACCTGATCAATAGAGACATATAGACGTCGCATGCATTGCTGAATTAGCGAGGAAAATGTATAATTTTGAAATTAAAATCGTTTCGTTTGTCGTAAATTCTTTTGCTGAGATGATTATTGGTGTCATATTTTCAAGTGATATAGATGAAGTTTTGGTGGTTTATTTAATTTCCACTTCTTTAGGATGTAAAAATGGAAGCCGCTACGCAAATTTAGGGTTGTTAATTGAAAGACATCATCAATATATCTATACGTAAAATTAAAGGACCCAGCTTATGCTATCTTCTGGTGTTTTATAATAGGTTTAATTGCATATAAATACAGAAGCAAATCAGCAAGAAATGGAGGACATTGTAATTCCGACTACTTGATGAAGAACACAATCCCAGAAAATTACAAATATTTCGTCGATCAGAAAATCTAGCATACTATAAACCTGTTCCTCGTTATAGCATTATTGACCTATTTGGTCTTAAGAAAAATAAGTATTTTTATAACATAATACTACCTGTTTGTAGGCATATGTGGAAACGAAGTCTTTATGTATAATTTCCTTTGTTTATTGTGAGGCAAGGTGGCATAAAGAGTTTCAAAACCAAAGTTTCTAATGGATCAGGATTTTAATTGTCTAAAATTTCTTTAATTTTTTAGAAGCCACATATGATTGATATTATTTCGCAAATAAACAGTTTCACAGTATTTCTGGTGTCCTTCTGTAACTGCAGACAATATCTATTAACCTTGGTATCTTTGATAACATTTTTTTAGTCGGCTGTATTGACAACTCCTTGGTAGAGCACGTAAACGAGCCGGCTATATACATTTTCTTGATTTCAGCAACAGAACTTTCTGTTGGAATCAGAGTGCTTATTTACAAAATATGATTTGCCTCGACCTACAACCATTTGTATTGTTATTTGTATGTAGGTTTCTCTTAGTTTATTATGTGGAATAGTAGCATAGAGGGCCCAAACGTTCTTACACTGTTGCATGAAGAGAGTAACATAGACTGCATGTTCTGTACCAGATCTTAAGAATATTTATTACCTACATCTGATTGACGTCACCCCTGAAGTACCTTGTTTCACAGTATCTCCAAAGTACACTTTAAACTGATGCAAAAATAGAAGTTAAAAGTTTGAAGGAGGTTTAGTGAAGCCTATTATCAGTCCTGGTAATAAAACGTATATAAGGGCATTTGTGTAACTCCGAAATCCAGTAGAGTAATGAAGAACGATTTAGGTGTTCCTTTTCGGTACAAATGCCAAAGAATACAAACGGATCTACGTTTCTTTGTTTTTATTTTAACCGTCTGATATAAGCGTGTTTTTGTAGATTTTGTAGTTTCTTTTACTCTTTAATGTGACAACTGTTTTATTCATGCATTGAAGAAAAAATCTCTTAAAAATCAGCATTTGAATGTACGTCTGATAATATTTCATATCTGTTTATAACTTGACTATTATCAGTTCAATTATAGTACATACCGATTATCGGAGTTTCCTGACTTGAATTCGTTTAATACAGAGGTGACATCCGAATCAGCTGCCAGTTCGTCTGGTGTTTTACCGGTACTACAAAGAAAATAAATCACAAAATTCAGAGACGTAATCGAGACAAATAAATATGGAATATAGGACATTTTGTTTGTGATACAGACTTTATCACGGCCAGTATCAGGTGAGCCCGTAGGGCGAACCTGATACGTTAAGCCGTGATAAAGTCTGTATCACAAACAAAATGTCCTATATTCCTTTTATCGGTAATTTTTAAAAAGAGTATTTTGTGTCAAGTTAGGCCATATTTTTTTGGTCGAAGTGATCTGTGAAAAGCGGTTTGCTACGTCATTTAGCGTCAACGTCATTCAATCGGAATGTGGCGTGATGAATGGACGTGTTTTTTCATTGATCCTCCTGTAAGGCAAGTCTTTTTTTCATCGTTTATGTAATAGTTTGTGAATGAGAATCTTTTAAATAGGGTGTCACATTTTGTGTTTTTAATATTTTGCTCTTTGACGAACCGTATTTCAAATTTATGTTGCCAATACCCAACGTTTCTGACCGATTTTCCAATTTAGTTTCAGTTTCCCCTTTTAATGTTTTCTATATTTTGTATTTTATATCGTTATCATTTCTGGTAACTGTTTGGTGCTGTGTTATTTTTCATTTTCAGTACTTTGCAGTGGCCAGGTTAGATACGATTTACACATCGTCATCATTTATTTATAAATTCCAATTGTAATTCCAATGTGTAGGTTCTTGTGTATGCCGAATTTTCCTGCCGTAATAATCCTATTACAGTTTTGTGATTTGTCGGATTAACCCCCAAACATGGCGACGTCACTCGCAAGTTCTTGTGGTGAATGAACAGGAATTCGGGATTGTCACTTGCTGTTAATGTTTGTGCAATGTGAAGAGTTTTGTTCAGATTATTTAAACTGTATTATTGTTAACGGAAGGTAGCTGCGAAAACGGAGCTCTGGTGGTCGCGTTGTGTTCGTTTTCTTTGGGGGGGGGGGGGGTAGATTGTTTGTTTATTTTATCTTGCTTTCACGTTTGTTTATTTTTAAACATTCTGTTAGTTATTGTGACGTAATCAAAGTTAGATTCCTCCGCAGCCTACTGACCCGATAAATTCGGTGATAAATGCCAGTACGTTGTAACTGACTTTATCACCGGTACACATCAAAGGGAAAATGTACAAATTACCGATAAACGAAAGTAAAAAATTAGAAAGCTAACAGAAAACTCAGGAACACAACACACATTCAAAACAAATTAGGCAACAGGAAACCCTCTTAACAAATGCTATCCTGCTTTACAACTAAAAGTCGTCGTGTTACTTATGGCCAGAATTTGAATTAGGTCACGTATAAGTGGAGACCGATAAGTTACTCAAGACAAATGGTATAGGTTGTTTGCAATTTAATTGTTCCATTACACTAATGAACTATTCTGAACAGACGTCAGCGAATGAGATTAAGAGAACAGCTACCAATTTAGTGGACATACAAGACCATACCTATATGAGAACCTGCTCGACAGAGCCATAGTGGATCATGTAAAACCAACAATAAAGGTTAAAACAATTTTGGATACAAAGGCACTAACATGTATGCAACTAACACACATACATACTGAAGTTTTTAAGTAATATGTAAAACCTGATAAAATACTTACGATTCCACAAGAGCCTTTGTTATGTCTAGAAATAAAATACCAGTTTCCTGTCGCGCCTCAGATTTCTCATTTGGTACCGTCAGTCTGTTCTTTCTTCCTTTCTTCTTCCTACCGTCAAGGCCTATTAGAAAACAAAATCCGAAGTACTTGCCACTCATAGTACTGTTATTACATGGAATACCGAGGTGTAATCAATGAACAGAATCCAAGTAATAATTTAAAAAGCAATGGCTATTAGAACCAACTCAAATAGCTAATAAACAAACAAAACAATCAGTAAAAAATTAGCCAGAACACCTCTGAACATAGCTGTCATATCAGGGTTCCGGAACTTTTTGAATAGTCTGCTTAGCAGTGACACACTTCGTCTAACTATTGATTGCACATATGACAGGGGCGGATGAAATCAAATCGTTTTATGTGTGTCATATGTACGGGAATTTTTATTTGTATGGGTTACTTCCCTCTGTCCACAATAAGGTAAGGTTAATATTAACGTATACGTTACTCTGAATAAAACCAACCTCGGACAGTTTGGACAAAACAACTTATGAAAACCATCTAAAGTTTCTTTTTAACCTATACACAATAATTGTCACATGTTGTGGAATATATGTAGAAAACAGATGCTGCATTCATCATCTAAACATTTCTTATATAACATGATAAGTACACACAACTTACCGTTTATTTTAAATTCTTGTTGCTTCTCTATTAGTTGTATCAAATTTTTTTCTCCAGTATCACATGCAATTTTTGCTTTTTCTCTAACATCGTCGGACTTGCGCTCTGCCAGTACCTTTTGTAATTCTTCTAATTCGTCTAGCTCTCTAACGCTTAATGCTTGTTTTGCAAAGCATTGATGGAATAAGATAAGCGTTATGGTAGAGAATATCACAATTATTAGGGACTTCATTCCTTTGAAACAAAATACATTAAATAAATAAAAAAATAATTCTGGGTTTGCATGTCTATTTATACCAAACCCCTTCCTACACCCCATGTGTGAAATACCGACCAATTTAATAAAAGATCCTACATCTGTACAGTTACAAGATAATTAGTACAATTTACATATACACACCACTATTATACAAGAAACAAACAAATGAATTTGAAATCCGATTTAAGGATTACTAGGGCAACAGCAACCTTGGCTCGTTATTTATATGTGAAGTTTTTGTTCCTAATTACTTTCATTTAAAGTTTTAGTTCTGCAATATATTTTGCAATAGAATTGCTTTTAAAGGAATTGAGCTGTTTATAAAGATTCTTTACCACCTGCGAATCTAGACTTACCAATAGTGCGCAAGTGATTTTTGTTTCTTAGCTCGGAAAATATAAAGCAGTTATTCTGTTGACAGATGTATAGCATTTCTGTGGACTTTTGACGATAACTGATTCTAATCATAGTTATTATATTTTTTTAGGTTTAATACAAGTAATGCAAAAATATTATTCAAAAAGATAGTTCATAATATTTTCCGAACATATAAATGACATTGTTTCCATGCATTCCTCGAGACCTTTCATAGATTATTTAGTTCTAAAATTTTAGCAATATGAATTTGTGAAAAAAAAAGAAAATTAAACATCTGAGGCTTTTCTCATCATCAAAAATTTTATTTTGTTACGTATAACCTCTTTTTTTCTTTCTTAAAAAATTATGAAACTTGTCAATGCTCCGACTAAAGATTGCAAAAATGAAATAAACTAAAGTGAAAGCTTAGTTAGAAAGTCAAATATTGAGTGCAGGATATTTTAATGACGTAACCTTTTTAATTCAATAATTATTATATTTTTCAGAACAGAATTTAAAGGTATACCAAACGCGCTATATTTTCACCTACCTTTTATATTTTACCGTGTTCAATAAACAATTAATTGAATGAAAATTAATTTCTTACCATAAATCCTTCACATAAACTTCAAGAAGATGAAAAGATTTTATTCAGACAATTTTGGACGTTTATGTGCAACTCATTATATACCGGCAACCTGTTTCTTATAGTCACGTTTTTCTTTGTATACCGATCATGGTACCAAAAATTAAACTGCAACTCCCACCTATTAATAAAATTGCCATAGTAAATAGTAAAACACTGTCAAACTTTCATTTTGTCAAATCTCACACGCACGCACTAAACCAGTTCTATCTAGAATTTTTTAATTGCATCACGAAAAATTGAATCTCGATTGTAAAGGTATATTAAATTAATTTTACTGATCATCAAGGCCAATAACATAAAAACCGTTTTAATTTAAACTCGTTGCCCCCTTGAACTTGATTGACACACTTTAAAACCAAGTCAACAGAATGCATACCGTTGCAATATTGGATGTTTTATATATTTATATAGTAATTATTTCTTTCTACAACATACTTTTCCATTTGTATTGTTTCACTTTTGCTATAATGATCTATCGGAATAATTAATTTTCTATAACTGACCGTTTGTAATGCATATATTGCGTTACATTCTGTAAATCGTGCATTAGTATTGTATAAATAATACAAAGTATACATTTAATGTTTTCTCGTGTAATCACAGTTATATTAGTTTTAAACTTTTTATATCACTATTTAATTAGTATTCAAGATCTGTATGAAGCTCTGATCGATAACATGTTATTGATAATTGTTCTTACATTTTTATACATTGGATAGTCCAGGGTCCACTATGTGACTGACCTCTTACAAATACAGTTTGTTGCTACTAAACGTATGTCTACCTTCATAAGTATGCAGTGACCCTTGACCGCAAACAACACAATTTGATTTAGGAAAGCCTTTATTACATTTAATGCTACAGTAAAACATAGGTCTGTACTCGTCTTTTGCCTGAGCTAATATCAATAGTCTTATTTGGTCCATACATACTCGAGAAAAATTCACTTATTTCAAAATATGTATTAAACATCATTTGAACGGTCCCTTATATCATAATACGAACAAACATTTTTATAATATTGATCATATTATATAAAATTGTATTCTTTATTGGGTTGATTTGTTTTCGAAATGTTTTTTTTTCTAGTTGGACTGAAAAGCATTATCTTTGAAAACGCAACACAAACATGCCCTGCAAGCAGATTTGATTTGACCGTTTGAGTGAATAATTGAAACATTAATTGATGCTTTTTCAATTAATATTTTCAAGATATCACTGTTGTGTATATGGAAATATGTCAGTACTTGTTCGTGTTGAAAATTAGATCGTCTGATGCTTAAAAACAAAATATAAAACTAGTCAGTATGTAGTTGGTGATGTCAGTGCAACCAAGTGTGTTATCGAGTAAAATATTGACAGTCAGTATGTTTATTATCAAGTTCAGCATTCACAGCCAAACAAGTGTTCTACTTGATCAAACACTGACAGTCAACATGTGTTTAACATCCTCTTACGTACATATAAATTACTTTTAGAAACATACTTTAAAAATAAACTGAAAAACAAAATGTAATCAGAATTTAGTTAAATGCATCAAATTTTACCAGTTCCTATTGACAGAAATTAAACAAAGCAAAAGAAATGGATCGCTGGCAGGTCTGAGGTCGAATATACACTATATATTTATAAATCTAACCGTGGCGTTAAAAATTAAGAACGGACGTCGGTTAAATATATTAAACAATTACGAAAAAGGGATGATTTTAATTTTCTTATTGTGAATTTTATTTTATTTTTTTTTGTCTCTAGCAGCATCTGCGTATGAAGGTTACATCTCGCAATTGATCTGGTACTCAAGAACCTGTATTTCCTATCACTATTTTCTTGATAGAGGATGTCTGCTAACAGACAAAAGCTTCTTAATCATTGGTTCACAATGGCAGGATTGAAGTCATTACTAAACAAATTTTATGGTTGCAATCAAGACTTACGGTATATCTGTGTTCCAAGTGACCATTGTTTTGTTCCGTTTGTCTTAAGAACTTTATCTTCTTCTTACTGGATTATGACAACACCCGGAAATGACAGATTACTTGTTGTTTGGTCTGAATGGTGCGGCGGGTGGCGAATGTAGAGCGGCAGTTGCTTACCCCTCCGATTACTTCTAGCTATATTTGATTCTTTTTTTTACAATCATTCACGTAACATATATTTTTCTCTGCAGTTGTAATGAATTTAGGATAGAAATAGTACTGTGTATTACCTTTAGTATGTCTTTGAACAAACAAATATAAATTAATTTCCAACCACAGTAAATAGCAGTCAATTGATTGTGAGGTATCAAATACAACTGATCAGAAAAAAATAATGTGTTTGTATGTTTAACGCCCTTTTTCAGGTATATAATGAATCTTGCTTTTAACATCGGGCCTACGGTAATAAAACTGCATTCCTTATCAATAAGATTAGAATCGAGCATATCCTGCCGCAGTGAGACTGGAAACCGCATCATCAGTGTTGACATTCCACATGATGAACAATAGATGACTAACTTTCTTAACCATTCGGCCACTGAAATTCTAAAAATAATCTATCTATTAGGATATTATACCATGTACGCTACAATAAGTTCTATATATAAGAATATTGACAGTGACTTTGTGTTATGTACTTTGCAGACTAAAATGTTGATCAGATTTGAATGATGTTAAATTTGTGTTTGCGCAAAAATGAGATAAACCACAGCCCTGATAGTTCATCACGTATGAATTTGATAGTCTTGAAACCAGAGAACATTTCATTATTGAAATTTATTTGCACAATTTGTTTATTTATTATAATTAAAAGTAAACTACTATTTAGTTTGGGTCACGTTGAGATTAATTATTAAATGATTTCAGTACACCTATAATGAAGTAACAAACATATAATTAACAGATAGAACCTTTTATAGTGTTCTAAAATCAACTGGATTTTATTAAAGCGCAGTTTGGATGAATACATATGTGATATTATATATTCGCATGAGAATAAGTGTTCAAATGTATCTTATATAGATTTATAAAATAATCTGTATCAGATGATATACAGGCATTTCAAAGAGTGTGAAGTTAGCAGTTAATTCGATAACTGTATTTTATTTTGATAAGTTGCCGACGATAATCCTATGTTCTACATGTCATCTCAGACCATACCTGGGAGGTATCCACGTGCGCAACCCACCATCCTGCACAGCGCGTCCAAGGGTGGTGGATCGGGAAGGTCCTCTCGTTCAAAATCAAATAATTTTGAAACAATCTTGCGCAATATAGTTTAAACTTTATTTTAGCAAATGTATTAAGATTAAAACTAGTGAAAACAATTTTTTTACGTCTGGCATTGATGTGCAGTAAAGCATAAATGGAGGACTTCTATCTACGTGCTTATAAACACAAAAAGTATTTTTTGGAAAAATCAAAAGTGGCTCAGGATAACAACATGGACATCGACAACTAGAGCCGAAAGTGCAGGACGATCACAAATCCAGATTCAAACATACACATCGCAAAACAAACGCAAAAATCATCAAAACCATGTGAATACCCCCTCCCCCTTTAAAAAAATTAAACAAAACAAAACAAACAAACAACCAAATAAACCAAAAAAAAACATAAACCAAAAAGAAAAAAAAAACAAACAAAAACCATGGGTTCACTCGGGTGTTTTTTTACTTTTTAATTTCGGTGTTCTTGAAACTTATTGACTTTTTGTAACGTGACGCTAATCTCCTAGTATAAAATAACGGCCGGAGGGATACACTTTCTATAGCGAAATAAATAAATTTTACGATAATACCGATTTTTGATTGGCTGTAAAATATTTTCTATCAGAGAATGGAAAACAATTTGATCGTCATGGAGACACGCACCCTTTGACGTCATATATTACTGAAAAATTCCGTTTTGCACATTTAATCCGCTACGCATATTATACAATGTGCAAAACAGAATTTTGTTATCCATGGATATTGTAGAATCCTTGAATTTTTGAGAAAATATTTTTGTAGTTAATCCTTAAAGGTGCAACATTGCATATAGATACAGTTTGGCAAAGTTAATACTCTTGTTGTTTTTTCTTTCTAGTGCCATAAAAAAGGAATTTGTGACAGGTATTATGCATTTATAAAAAAAAATAGACAAATAAAACTGAATGCAACACATGCCGAGAATAGTTTAACGAAACGTCCTATAAAAGGACAAAATCTATATGTGCATATTCTGTTAATTAAGGATAAACTACAAAAAATATTTTCTGCATCGAAGGATAACAAACTTTCCGTTTTGAACATAAATGTGTACAACGGAAATATTGTTTTCCTGCGATGGAGAAAATATTTTTTGTAGTTAATACCTATTAATACATTTAAATAAAAGAATAAACTCAACAATTTTATTTCTGTAACTGGACATTTTTTTAAAAAGAGATCATCACAAAAACTGTTAGTTACCCATTTTCCAGCCAATCAAAAGTCAGTATTCTCTCAAAATTTATTTATTGTGAATTGCTACTGTACGACAAAGGTACATTCCTCACACGAAAACAAAATAAAATTGTGTGTCGTAATTGTGCTAGTGAACTACGTGCTAATTTAGAGTATTTTAGTACCAGTCTGCTTTTACCTCCGATAGCATGCAGTAAAAGACCATATTGAAAGCCCTTAGTTTTTTTAATAAACTGAAGAAACATATTGCTGAAGTCGTTTTTTGACCTTGCAATTACGTATTTTTTTCTGCTCGTATATAAACTTGCACAAAATCCTAAAGGATTTTCACAATGTATATTACGTCTTTTAAACAGTTAATACAATATTAATACATCGACACTTAAAATAAATAAAGCACTTAAAAACCTCTTTTACGTCATGTGTTTGTCGTCATCATTTTTTCTGTTCAATCATGTTTGATTTCAAAATGAATACCAAAAATAGAATAAAAGTTACACTTCTGCGTGTTGGCACTCTAATTTAAATTTCATCAAAGTCTTTACGTCATCAAGAGGTCGCGCATTAAAGCGTACTTAAAATTTAGAAATATAAGCATAGATCGGTTGATTAATATAAATTAAATCGTAAGACTTACAAACAAAGTAGATTTATTTTAATATTTAGTAAAGTCAATATATTATTTATGTGCAGAAACATAAAGACAAAAGTTTTGTCAAAACCTTTGTCATAGTAAAGGTCGTCACAAGGACAATAAAGGTTGAATAAAGACTAGTTTCCAATAAATAAACAATATCCATATGTTGTGTCAAGAATTATGTGATGTCTTGAAAAATTATAGCATTAAATGCTATTATTACACAGGTGTCGACTATAATGCACGGCCGAACGACATTGTTTAGTAAATCTAGGCTCCGAGCCATATACCCAGTAGCTGGCCGACTGTTCGTGCTGATAATAAAACGATCAGCCGTTATTTTTAGGTGTTGTGATCGAGAAAAGAAAAATGTAGACACAGAAAACAACATAAACACTTAACACTTTTCTCGCCAGCATGATTTTCTCCTAATTAACTTACCTGTGTTTTCAACTGACATATTCACTCAGCACCGCCATATATATTTGCAGGTTGGGTTTATTCTTTATATTAAATCTTGCATATATTTATATCCCGATTTATTGTAAAATTGAATAATGTAAAATTTACAACCATGATATTAAGTTATTTAATACAAATATATTAGCAGTTACAAACTGGTTGCTTACATTGGCAAAATTGTATAAAATATCTGGCGACATAATTTATAGTTACAGAGGAACTGCCTTAATCCAAAAACTTTGATGAAGTCACTGGACCGTGAAATTGAGATCAGAGTCAGGTGACATCTGCCAGACAGTCATGTTCAATTAATCTGCAATCATCATCAGAAATATTCTCATTTTACCATTCAAGGTTAAAGAGGAACTGCCCCAATCTAAAAAACTTTAACTAAGTCACTGGACTACAATTAAACATTTTTTAGCATGTAACTAGGGCTTAAGCTTACACAAATATAAGCAAAATGCTAACGCTACAGCCACCAGATTCCAAAATATATGTCTCGTCTCCAACGACTATCGTTACAGGCGAGACAAAAAAATCTTTTGAGTTAATTTAAACATATTTTATTGTATAAATAGATATATCATTGAACATACAGTTAATACAATACAAGGATTCGGAAACAAGCTGAGAAGCTTTTACAAATCCGTCTCCAGTTACGAAATTACATATTTAACAAAATGTAAAATACATGCTCTGACAGGCTTGATAAATATTATAATGAAAAATAGAGAGGAAAGAAAAAAATTAATTAATATATTTGATAGGAAAAGGAAAGAGAGAAAGGGTTGATGAAATGCTTTAAGGTGTTAAATGTCTATGCATCTACAAAACGTTTACTTTTTAGAATATAGGATTGCACTTTTAAAAAATTTCAGCATTCTGTTCCAATGTTAGAGCATCTAACCCATATAGGAATAGGTTTAAGTCGATTTGTACTTGAAAATTCAAAGCAAAAATAGTCCTTCGACGAAGATCGGAATATTTATGACAGTAAAGTAGGAAATGTCTGTTTGACTCTATCTGTCCGCATGTATAATTCGGACTGTCCACCAGACTGCGCCTGAACAGATGCTCATTCAGACAGCTGCTATTCATGCGCATTCTGGCATGCAAGATTTGACCCATCCTACTACCTGCATTATAAAATAATGGGCGTTTTTCATTTTGAGCTCCGATACGTGACTTGAATATGTTTAGCGATCCTGAATCTTTTAGCGATCTTTTGAGTTGTTCAGCGAGATAAATAACAGATATACTACGATCGTACATCGTCCATTTTTTTCATTAATATTAACAGATGGTACGACATGAGCACTTTTCGAGAATAAATAATTATTAGATTTTGATTGGTCAGATATTAACAAACCGCCTGTCTTTTTATTGTATTTTCCATGACATACTGAGTTGTCCGGTGTACTCTCGCACCTAAGACCTTTATGTACATAACTATGGTTGTAAAAATAAATGTTTGCAAAAACATACAACCCAATATGTTTAGGTTTGTGGGCAAAGTATTTTATTTTGTACCGCATGATCTTGTTCGTGTATGTAATCATTGGTATGTCCGGTGATATTGCGCATCTGTACAGAAAAACAAAAACAGGAATGAATTAAAAAAAATTTTTATTATACATGTATGTAACAATTGAAACGTTTCGGCAGCAGTGAAAAAACAGCTAGCCCAAATTTTGATAATAAAAGATTTATTACTGTCATTGATAAACTCCAGACTGATTGAAGAGCTAAAGATCATGCCTACTTTTAGTATGCCAAAGTGCACCAGACGTAGGTAAGAAATGTTTGCGTCTTATTACCACTCTGTCAGTAACCAGTTGAATGTCAGTAATCAGTGTTGAGGGTTTACAATACGTTAATCCGGGAGACAACTAATATGAATTATACGCATCCTACAGGCATACACTGCAGAACATAGTGGTTGTATTTGTACACGTGATTTCATAGTAAGAAGCATGCTACTGATTTACTGTGTTGCTTAATAAATTTTTCTCTTTTGAAAACTGTTATATTATTCTCTTGAAGTTTAAGAAAGGACATTGGAAAGAATCATTTGCATTAGCTAAGGCATCGTTTGACTCCCAATTCTCTTTACAGATGAGTCACGTTTTTGTACAGATTTTTATTCTGGACGCAGGAATGTTTGGCGCATAACTGGTGAACGTTATTGCTGGAAATCTTACAGGTTTCAGATACAAAGATGAGATTGTTTGCCCCGATTGTTAGACTTTATTCCGGTGCTATCGGCATGACTTTTTTGTAATGGACGGTAATGCTTGTCCTCACAGAACTCGTGTCATCTGGAAAATGAAACCATCGATTGAGTGAAATCGCTTTCACCATACTTGATCCCATTGAACATGACTGAGACAACTGCAGAAGCCGTTTCTGTGCGTTAAATTGTATTCAAGGTAAGCAGAATAAAATGGTGCATCAGCAGAGGTGATACCTTCATTTGTTTTGTTAACAGTGATTATTCTCGTCCCGAATAAGTCTTTTTCTGAGAAGTCAACCAGTAGCTCGATGGCTGTCGAATTAAAGGCAGAAACCGCTTACTCGATCGGAGCACCCAAGTGCACCCTTTTTATAAGGTTTCAAGTGGTTTGCAATGCTGTTCTTTGGTTTCTTCTTTGTGTCATGCTTTTCCTCTCTTTGTCTTCATCTGATTTTTGTAACCCGTCCTATGGTTTTTGATTGTTGTTAAAAAAATCGGTTTCGGTTTTCTTTTATTAAGCTTATGGTCAATATGCAGTAGACTATTTATTTTTTTTATAAATATAAAGCTAAACTTCTTCTCGTTTATGTAATAGACTAAATAAACTTTACAATTATCAAACCGTATTTGTCTCTTTAAGAGAAGGCAATACTGAAAACATCCTGTCAGGTAATATTTGTATATTGTGGCACATTAAAAAATTTAAACAAAGTCTTTGAAGAGGGCAAGACGTTAAGGAAATGTCACCTCAACAATAAAGATACATAGATTGTTTAACTCGCGGAAATACAAGTGTCTATCTTACTAATACATGTACATGTGAAATATTACTGTAATCAAAACATTGGCCTTTCCAGTATTAACGCAAGCATCTCATTCAGATTTTACAAGAGATAAAGACACATCATGTTCAAGGAAACAATTTATTAAATAGGTAGAGTTACATGATCAAGTCAACATTACTCATGTTACTCATGCATCGGCTAATTGCAACAAAATTTAAAATATTGAAATTATATTACGTTTTTTGGTTTAATAGCAATCATCGAAAAAATTATTAACAATAAATGTATTTAAATAAAAGATTTTCTTTGAAAAATAACAAAACGTCTGCATTAAAGAAGTACATAGGATACATGACCAGAATTTATTTGACTGGGAAATCTCGGTATTTCATCTCTGTCAATGTATTTTCAAAAGCATATATGCATTACATAAAAGTTGCATACAATTGAAAAATAATTTAAGGAGATTAAGCATTGTAGGCATGGGGTGATTGATAGCCTATGCAATTTACGCACAACACAACATAATTTCCTACAATCATGTCAAAATTGATATAGATGGGTTGAGCTAACTAAGAATGAAGATATATTTGGATATTAAACATGGTAAACACGGTTGCAATTTTACAATTGTGATATTTTGCAACAATTTAGTTTTAGCTGAGCGCGTATTTCGGTGTTAGCTCTTAACTAAATATACTATAATGATAAATAAAGCGTGGAAATCTAATCTTTTTAATCGGAGATATAACTCAACAAACCATTTCCGTTTGAAACAAATTTAAATTTATATTCTCTTATTGGAAATCTTAATATAGTTTTTCACAGGTTATTGATGATAATAATTATTTCAGTCACCAGCTGTAATCTACAGGTAATATGTAGATTCGTCTGATAAAAATCGAACTAAACAGTCTTCTGTGTTTATTACATTGTATAACGATGAAAAGCACCTAAGAATTTAGTTTGGATTTATGCACGCCTTACCTATGGTAGATTTCGGATGTACAACCATATCATTCACAAGAACAGTCAATTACCTGCCCCAACACACAAAATAAATATGTCTCCTATAATGAACGCATTTTGTGAATTTATTATACATATTTTATACATTTATGTATTAACAACATTTTAGAATACAAATTAAATAAAATATATACAAAAAGTATGACGATTAGTCTGTCATTTTACGTCTCTCTTTAGACAAATACCTATTTGAAGTCTGAGAAGAAACCTAATTGTATGGTTTTTCGCATATGTAACTGAACTTGTACAAACAGTTAACATCATTCCATCCCCGTACTTTTTCTTCTTCAAAAAAGGTTCCGCAATCTTCTTCTTTTTTAGTGTATGTATCGTCTCCAGTGGGTTCATCACCTCCCCATGCAGTGAATTGTAATTTTGAGTTATCTGAAACCCACACCCAATTATTTTGTTGATTAATATCGTTTGCTCCAATCCAAGTTTGACCTTTTATCGACTTATCTACAATTCAAATTTGAAATTAATTTTAACGGTTTTAAGCAATTGATGACATATAAACATCCTACGATATCGTTAAAATTATTATTATCTCTTTAATCGCGAGCGCTGTAGTTTCCTTGCTTTACAAACTTAATGTTCTCCTAAAAATAAGGTTATACAAAAGGCTTCGTGAGTTACAAATTAGAAATGAACTAATATAGCGTAAAATATAGGTAACTTAACTAATATTGTCTTCATATGCTTAAAATAATTTAGATAATCGAACTATCCACCCCTCGCCCCTTTGATTGAGCAGAAAACTTGATTAGTTTCTTTGATGGGATTTAACGCCTCTTCAAAGAAACTCATCGCCACTTAGAACCATCTTTCAACTTTTTTATTGCGGTCATTTTTTATTGGGGAAAAAACCGTACGCTAATGAGTCCCCGCACATACATTGAAATAACTTGACATACGTGAGTGATACATTATAGAAAAGGTATAATACCGGAGTCAGATCAGACAACTCTTAACGTCTGAACATTCATATTACCTTTAATATGTAGTTTAAAGCTAAACAAATATACATATAAATTTTAGATACCTTTCAGCATTGATATTAACCAGCTGTTTTCTTCTTTGTCGTCAATTTTTACAAGGTTTGACTTCCGCTGCAGGCAGTGACTCTGAAACATTTGTAGAAAATTTAACAATAATTCGTTTTGGAAAATTAAACTATTGCAACATGCACTATCGCTTTTTTAAATTTTGTTCCAACGCCACAATTATTAAGTTTATCGCGGAACAAAATCAATAGAGCTTTTTACAAAAGCAATAGTTAAAAACCGTTACCGATTGCGTTAAGGAATATCACAGTAGACAATCATACTACATATACCAATTAGCAAACGCAATTCACATTTCTTTGCTACTTTCCATATTTAAATATTTAAATATTCGTAGATCAATCGTTTCATTGCTGTAGAAATAATTATTGAGCGTACGTGATATACATTAAAGTTTATGCTCTTTGTGAGTATGATTGAATATCGTCGTTATTTTATCCTGATTTTATAATTTCAACTTCAGAAATCGGATGTTCTGAGTTAAGAAAAAACTCAATGCATTTGGCTATTATTCTCTTTTGGTGAGACACATTGCATTAATTTTAATAATTCAACCTGACTGTGTAAAAAGTGTTTATTGATAAAAAAGGTTGATTGTAAAGTGCACAATAATTAGGTGTAGACAACATATTCAATCTTTGCTGTGATATTTCTTGAACTTTCAGAGAGTATAGCAGCCGCAGACTAAAGTGTATATGATATCCGAGTTCTCTTCTGACGGGCATTAAATAAGTATTGAATCTTTATTATCTGCATTCCTACTTTCAATTAGATATTAAGCATATATTAAATTTATTGAGCTAATCGTTAGTGTGTATCTTAACTAAGATCGGTCTTACCATTTTATACCTAACAGAAAAGCGATTACCTGTGCATTTGCTCAAGTTAGGGAGTCATCACTGAAGTAATAGCAGTGGCAAGTAAAGAACATCCAAGGCGGTTCACAAATAACCAATAAAATACAGCTGATTAAATTGATCGTTTGTTGTATGTGTGTAATTTATAAACAAAATTATTTCATATCACTAGGACTTGTCCTTGACTGAGTCCCTTAAGCTACTTGTAGGAGAGCTAACTCTTATTAGGCAAATGTCTAACACACTAGAACATGTAACTAATGGTAGAATAAATAAACCCGAATGTTTTTAATCTTTTAAACTAATTTAATTAAACAATATATTGTTTGTATTATTTTTAAGTTCAGCACATTTTCGCAATTACACATTTTGCCGTAGTTGATGAGACTATCATAATGCGGGACAGATATAAATACAGCAGATTATGTTCAATAACTCGATCAAGGGGTCAAAAGTTTTAGAGATATTCCTGAAATATAATCTTTTAATAAAAACTTTAGCATAGTGGGATTTTACGTATTTTTAATACAAGAACGAAATGCATTAAAAAATGCTTCTTGTATGCAAAGCAACAGTCATTGCCTGTACAAATTACAAATTACAGTCAAATAATTACTGTTCAAAGTCACTTCCGGTTAACTGCAAGTTAGTAGCGTGTGTGAGAACCTCGAGAAGCCAGCGCTGCTCTGCATCTCCTGTCACGGTCTCTATCAAATGCTAACATTATTACGAGGTATCCTTCTCCATTCCTTTTGCAACATCCGTCGAAGTAAATAACATGATCCAGTTATTAATATTGAACAGCTCTACTATGCATACCCTTTCTTATTGTCATTTACGGTAACTTATAACTTAAGATCGTAATACGATAGTAAATGCTCATACGCTAATATAAACTAGTCACGTTTCAATTGAAGCCTTGATTAGTACACGAATAGAACCCGTATGTACATTGTGCGAAAAATTGTGTGCGATCGTGTGATCGTCGTTTCAGACTGTTTTGCATTCTAAATCTTTACATGTTTAATCAATAGACACTTAACACAAAAAGTAGATTTATTTCTTAACATAATTGATTATGTCTGATATGGTGACAGTGTGCAAAATGTTCTATTTTACGAATGGGAACGGGTTGCTTTCTTTGTCGATGTACAGATTTGGAGAAATCGACACAGCGCTATTTATAAAAATTGTTAAGGTTGGAAGAAAACGTCAACCAATTTCGTAAATAAAAATTCAAGTTGTTAAATTAAATATAATACTTTCTGAAAAATTGAAACAGATATTTTGATCTTTGTGACACAATAATAATAAATAGATCATTTGACATCGGTGATTAAAAATGCTCTCGTTAATGTAAACATGTCACTCCCCATGTTACTACATTATTCCATAGTAAAAGCTGACACAATACTATTTCCTTTCGTTTTAATTTATTTTATAGTTGGTTCTTGCTTGACCAATAATTTTTCTCGTTACACGAGTCGAAAGGCGTCACCATCCATCGTAACAAGCGACGAGATAATGGTTTGTAAATATTAAACACAAAATGTACCAATTTTCAATGTATGTTTACTTCACAAAATTGCCGTCGTTTAGGACCATGTTGCATTCTTATGATTTAAGTATTTAATTTAACGAAACTTAACCCGATTTAATTTTTCTTCTTATTATGTGTTCCCTTAAATAGGTGTGTTTAGGCTGAGGGTTCTTGAGTGACAAATAAAAATCTGATTAGCGCGTATGGTCGAGCTTGTGTTCCTTTTGCACACTTTTTCACCTTGATGTTAATTTTGGCCTAAATTAAAACGGCAGTGTAAACTATGAACAGGCGATTATTGCCTATTCGAAACCCTTCGGATAATGTCGTTTGCTGTTTACACGCGGTTGTGCGAACTTCGCGTACTAATAGTATCTTTAAGTATAAACTATTAAATTAAAAACCTAAACTAGTTAACAAGTTCTGACTATAGAAATATATGTTGCCTTATGCAGTCCGAAAATATGTTTTTGTTTGTTGGAGCGTTGTTTAATAATTGTCAATCAAGATTAAAGTTGATCACAACCTGACAGCAGTATGACTCAAACCCGCAACTAAAGTGTTGACAGGCGATCATGATCATTAGAGATGACCACCATACAACTCGACCACCGAAGCCCTTGAATCTTAAAGAATGAAATTATTTAAGATTTTAATGTTTTAGCAGCTTATGTCATCACTTTTATTTATATGAATTGAGACATGTAAATGTATTTGATGAAAGTTATAGGACAACATTATTACATATGCAATTTTTATGTCTGAAATTGGAAAACAGAGAAATTTTGTCTTATTTATTAATTTAAGATAGAACATCTTCATTTGTATCTCGGCATATTGTTCTCGACTTGTATATAAATAACTGCATAGATCGTATAGACTGACCGTCTTGCACGTGATCGTCTGAAAACAATAATGCCAAGTCCATTTAAAATTCTGTTGATTGAATTTCGTTACAAAACATAGTATATAGCGATGGTGGTGTCTATCTTTCCATTCGTTACACTGGGGGGTACCCATCTCTTAATCGTCCCTCCAAAATAGTTATTAAAAATTCATTTTTATAAATTAAAAAGTAGCTATGCGTTGAAGAGTATAGATTCGGGGGAAACATTGATGAACCTTTTGATCATTTTTTATTAAAAAAAGAGGGGATAACCTATAATAATGGCCCAATAACAAGCATTGTAAATAATTACGATTTAGTTAATTGTGTATATATTTCATATTGAGAAAGTCCTTATTTCTTAAATTAAAGTCAAACATCATTACAAAAGAATTATTTTTTGCATCGTTGATAAATATAAACTTCAATAAAACAATAAGATAACATGGGTCTAGCCAATTCTTGTTCCGAACACTTTGGAAAATAAAAATTTGCTCCGTATAATTTTTTTTTAATTATCTCCATTGGTGAAATTTTTACTTTTAAACAACAATTATACTTTTAATGTATGCACTTTTATTATTAGGGACATATGAAAATACTTATATTTAAGGCATGCATAATAATCCAATTTTTCAAATATTTGACGAAATCGGGCAACATTTACATATAGAAAAGCCGTTATGTAATTACAAAATATGTCACTTTATCGAAATCAGAGTAGTTAGGTACATTACAAACTATAGCTGTCTGTCTAAACAAGATACCTTCTTGTCAGCTTTACTACGACAAAGAGTGAAATGAATTATTGTTAACAAGTTCTAAGTTTGGAGGTAGGTGCAATAGAGGAAATATTTTAATACTGTAAAATTGCGAAAGGTTAGAGACAGTTTAAATAATCGTTAAAAATTCTCTACTAAAATGCACATCTCATTTTGATCATCTGATTTGAACAAGAAATATGATCAATATTGAACACAAAGTCAAAAAGCAATAAACAACGTGTAATTCAATCTCTACTAAAAGAATTATGTTCCAAAAGTAAAAGGGTTACTCTGTTACTACACAGTCCCTTGTTCTTGTTCGTGTTTAGTTCAATATAATAATACAGTTATGGCCTTAAGTTGACTTCAGGTATCTCCATTGGTGAAATTTTTACTTTTAAACAACAATTATACTTTTAATGTATGTACTTTTATTATTATGGACATATGAACATATGTCCAAATTATTAAATCTCGAAAGAGTTATTTTTCCTCGGTCCTATGGAATTCAGAAAAATAATCGATTTAATAATTATGGATATTACCTTCATTAAAGGCCATAATTGAAAATTATTTTACAAACATCATTATTTGTTTACAAACGTCACAGACGTGTGGCAGAGGTTATATATCTGAGAATCTGTTCTCTGTGCCGAAGGGGGCGTGTAGCTATCAGTGATCCGTCGTAGTATCTCTTCTTTTCACTTACCTGATTTCAAAGCGACTTGTTTGGCTTTCAAATCTTCCAGCTCTTGTTCCTTTATGTTTAAGGTAGTATTTAATATATATAATATCCCCGTTTCAATGGAAACAGGAGCCATTTTGAAAATTCCAAAAATGGATTGCAAAACTTCAGGCCACACATAACATTTTCTCAAAGTTTCATATTGTTTGGACAAGGCATATAGAGAAAATGTGCAAACAAGATTGAACGGAAAGAAAAAAGAAAAAGGAAAAAAGGAAAAACGAAATAATAATAATAATAATAATAATAATAATAATAATAATAATAATAATAATAATACACCAGACAAAAACAACACGTCTCCAAAAACTTCGTATGGGAGACATAATAATCGGGAACAGCAGCCAAATATACACAACTTGTGTTTAAAAGAAACCATTGATTTTATCTAGATTTATGTAATAATTTAGTTGATGGTTTAAAACATTATTACCAATTTGTACCTTTCCTTGCAGAGGTAATAAGATAACTAGGTACATGTATATTATTTGTGAGACAATAAATGACAAATGTATATATTTCTGCTTTTCAAATGCAAGGAAATATTTTCACATCCCTTTCTTTTATTTACAACATTAGTTTATTTTTAAAAGACGTATTCAAACATAAATGTGATAGTAGTTGATTAAAACAGTCTTGAACTCGTATGTATTGATATATTTGAAAAATAAAATGTTGCGGTTTCATTGGCACTTGGTATACAACAATAGTAAAAAATAGTTGTTCATTAGTCATATATTACTGATGAATATGTGATGAACACTTCAACAATATATTAATTCTTTGAAATATCACTCAATGTCAAAAATGGAAAATCTCGTGTACATATGGACATCTACTGCATCGTAAAACAGATGTGTGGCTATTTGGTACACCTGGCCACGGACAATTCATTTGAAAAAGTATAAACGACTATATACTTTACTTTGTACATACCTACGGAAATTTGTATGGCAAAGTAAGTAATACTGGCAGAAAATACTGCGGCAATAAGTGCTGTCAAAAGCGCCGTTAGAAGTTACGGCCATCTACAACATGTGGGTGTTTTGACAATCTCATTGTTCACCGCTATTGGTTGATTGTTAGCAGTATTTTCGTGTTTAGTTCAATATAATAATACAGTTATGGCCTTTAATTGACTTCAGGTAATGTCCAAATTATTAAATCTCGAAAGAGTTATTTTTCCTCGGTCCTGTGGAATTCAGAAAAATAATCGATTTAATAATTATGGATATTACCTTCATTACAGGCCATACTTGTATATTATTTTACAAACATCATTATTTGTTTACAAACGTCACAGACGTGTGGCAGAGGTAATATATCTGGGAATCTGTTCTCTGTGCCGAAGGGTGCGTGTAGCTATCAGTGATCCGTCGTAGTATCTCTTCTTTTCACTTACCTGATTTCAAAGCGACTTGTTTGGCTTTCAATTCTTCCAGCTCTTGTTCCTTTATGTTTAAGGTAGTATTTAATCGCTCCAAATCTTTTCTGCTGGTTTTAAGCGTGGTCCTTAACTGTTCCGAATCCAAGTCTAAAATAAAATAAAAGTATTAATAAACTAGAGTTGATTGTGTTGTGATGCAAACACAGAATGTCTCCCAAACGAATCCCCATTGCCTCTATAATGTTCAACATTTTGAAAACCCCCCCAAATACAAATTTTTACCAGGATAATGCAATATTTTATATAATACCCCCGTTTCAATGGAAACAGGAGCCTTTTTAAAAATTCAAAAAAATGGATTGCAAAACTTCAGGCCACACATAACATTTTCACAAAGTTTCATATTGTTTGGACAAGGCATCTTTAAGAAAATGTGCAAACAAGATTGAACGGAAAGAAAATAGAAAAAGGAAAAAAAGAAATAATAATAATAATAATAATAATAACAATGATAATAAACCAGACAACAACAATACGTCTCCAAAAACTTCGTTTGGGAGACATAATAATCGGGAATAGCAGCCAAATATACACAACTTGTGTTTTAAAGAGTAATTGGTATGTTTTTATGAAATAAAGAAAATTATTTCTTTCAGGATATTTTCTTTATCCGCACTATGTATGATACAAAATATGGTTTTACTATATACAAAACCGGTCTATAGAAAAGTGTACAGAAGCTGGTAAATAGCTAGGCCGAATTTTACTGCCATTATAATCCGAAGTTAGTTGTGTGATTTGTCGTATTAACGGCAGAATTCAGTCCTATTGCTCGTAATGTAGCAAATACAAAAATTCTAACTTCGGTCTATTTATGCAAAATTCAAACATAATATTCATCTTCTTTACGTTATTAAAGCCTAAGACATTGCGAAGCTAACGGGAAATCTTTATTGAACCAAATTTCTTTTTTCGTCTTGGAAGGTACACGTGGAAAATGCTATGTTGATCATTTTTCCTTATATGGATAATGTGACCTGATTTTATTATAAACGTGCTAATTTGCATACAATAACAACCATTCCGTAGTAAGAATCAAGTAATTTACATATGTATTACCTAAGATGCAACACGCGATTTAGTTTCGGGTTTCTCAATGTTTTTCATGAAGTAAACATAATTAAAAAGAGACACGAATGTCAATTAATACACAACGCAGAGCGGGTTATTAAAAACGGCAATAACTATCATCACGTACCAATAATGATCAATTTAAAACACGAAACCGATAAAACAATGGTGACACTGTCGACAGATATCAAGATCGACCACGTCTGATTGTATATGCAACTTCTTTTGGACATCAAAGTGCCGGGAGTGATTCACTCCCGCTCTGCTTCATTACGAGTAATGGGACTAAATTCGTACCCTCGCCAAAAAAAGCGAGGGTACGATTATTCGTTTTATTAAATAGCATGAAATACGATAACGTGCAAGTAAATTTACAGATTATTTGAACTTTTGCCAGTCAAATCTTAAAAGACTATCAACGAATAACAGCTTCTGATTAATCGCTAGACATCTTTTACCAAAAACAGGGAATGCTTAATAGTTATACAGTGATCACGAAAAAAAAATTAACACCGCTATACTTTAATCCCAGCTTTATAATAATACAAAAATACAGTATAAAATAACAGTAAACACAAGTTTAGATCATTCTTACTCGTCTCTGTTTTTTGCTTGCATTTTTTATTACAAATTTGGCCTTTGTATAACGAAAATCAACAAAAAAATTTAAGTTTGTCAAATTGGTTACTTTTTCAACGTTCAACATTCAAATTCATTCTATTTTTCAGTATCAAGTTCAACATTGGGAGTTCCTAGGCCAACATTCAATTTTTCAGTTTCTAGTTCAAAATTGTCAGTTTCTAGTTCACTGTTGATTTTTTATGTGGTAATTTCTTTTAAATTTATTTATGTTACACCACCATGTTATGCATGGTGATACCGTCAATACTTTAGAGAATAATAATCATTTTGAATTAATTCACTATAAAAGATATAACAAATGCTGCTTTGTAGCTAGGATTGTCATGTAAAAAAATATTTATTGTTACGCCTAAACGAACAATGAGATGACTTTTAAATACAATATCTCTTTGTTGTTACTTATTCTGTTATTTTCCAGTTTTGTCAGTTTCCCACTTCCTTTTGACAGTAAGACAGTAATTCTATTGAGAGTCAATATTTGATCTAATTCCCTCTTCCCACAATAGATAATTGAATATAAGTGTTGACAAAGACTTTCTTTCTAAGTATCTTTTTAAAAATGTTTTGGTGTGCGCCCCCCCCCCCTAAATAGAAAAAAAGGAAGAGAGAGAGAGAGAGAGAGAACAAATACTGGTGACAATGGTGTACCTTGAAATTATTTTTTGGGTTCCATTTTATGTGGGACGTATTGTTTTTCAGTCTGTCCAAGTTGTCCCTTCGTCCGTCACACCACGGTTCGCCTATGCGATAAAATGCAACCTTAATTGGAACTTCATCAAACTTTGAACACTTATTCGGCATAACCGATAACAAACGAAAGATATTTAGGAGTTTTGACTTTAATAGGTCCAATTAATTGTTTAACTTTTATAAATGATTATAGCGGAAAATAAAAATGTGTGATTTTCGACTTAAAATAATATGTGAAAAGTGGGTCAAGTATTGTACAGGAGGAAAAAAAAGAAGTGCTAGTTTTATTTTTATACTTTTATTGACGTCCTGCCCCAATTCATCAAAATTTCTATTTACAGTGATTAAATTTTTGGTACTAAAAATGACTATCAAAAACACCCAGTAAATGCTGAAATCTCTTGAGCTTAAGAGGGGGCTTCGCCCCCTGGACCCCCAAGCAGACCCCTCGCCGATTTTCTGCGCCCTCCCCCCTAATGCGAAATCCTGGATCCGCCCATGATGGACATACCAAACAAGAAAGAAAGAAGAAAGCGCAAAAGAAAAATAAACAACTAAGTTCGCAGGAATATGATATTCTGTCTGATATACAGAAGAAGTTTCCCCATCTATAGATATTCACGGAGAAATAGAAGATAATGTAAAAATGCTTTTTACAACAGATGATGGGAATTTAGACATTCAAGATGTTAGGCTTGGATATAGAGGGTTTAAATGCAATTTAATTAATAGTGTGCCCGATTTTTCACAATCATCAAATATTGAAGTTGGCAAATGCGAGGAAGTAACAATAAATTTGTTGTCTAATGCGGTCCAGTGTAGTAGTGCAGATGTTAAGCTAACCGTGTAACCAAGTCCTTTATTGGGTTCAATAAATATAATCTTAGATCAAATCTCGGATGAGAATGATATATCATAAACCAACAAAGAAAAGATTAAGTCTGCTTCAGAAGAAATTATTTAAAATATAATTTAGCGGGAAAAAATCGAACTAGGAACTGCAAATGTTGAACGAGGAACTAAAAAATTGAATCTTGATCCAGAAACTACTAATCTTGAACAAGGAACTGCAAATGTTGAACTAGGAACTGAGAAATTGTATTTTGAAATAGTAACTGCGAATGTTGAACGAGGAACTAAACAATTGAATATTGATCCAGAAACTACGAATGTCGAATAACGAAATGCGAACGTTGAACTAGGAATTGAAAAATCGAATAAATGCTGAACTGATGTTGGACAAAGAACTAAAAATTTTGAATATTGAACCATAACAACGAATGTTCAACTAATAACTGGGAATGTTGAAATAGGAACTGAAAAATCGAATGTTGAACTAGGAACTGCGAATTTTGAACTAGGAGCTGAAAAATCAAATATTGAACTAGGAACTGCGAAAGTTGAACGAGGAACTAAACATTTTGAATAGTTAAGCAGTAACTACGGACTATTGAACTAGGAACTGCGAATGTTGAACGAGGAACTAAACATTTTGAATACTGAACTAAAAACTGCGAATGTTGAACTTGGAACTGCGAATGTGACTAGGAACTGAAAAATCGAATTAAGAACTAGGAACTGCAAATGATGAAATAGGAACTAAACTTTTGAATATTTAACAACAAGAAACTACGAGTGTTGAACTTGGAACTGCGAATGTTGAACTAGGAACTGAAATATCGAATGTTGAACTTGGAACTGCGAATGTTGAACGAAGAACTGAAAAATCGAATGTTGAACTAGGAACTGTGAATGTTGAAATAGGAACTGAAAAATCGAATGTTAGAACTAGGAACTGCGAATGTTGAACGCGAAACTAAAAATTTTGAATATTGAACCAGAAACTATGACTGTTGAACTATGAACTGCGCATTTTGAACGAGAACTAAACATTTTGAATACTGAACTAGAAACTGCGAATGTTGAACTTGGAAGGGCGAATGTGACTAGGAACTGAACAATCAATTGTTGAACTAGGAACTGAGAATGTGGAACGAGGAACCTAAAAATCTAATTTTGTACTAGGAACTGCAAATGATGAAATAGGAACTAAACTTTTGAATATTTAACAACAAGAAAATACAATGTTGAACTAGGAACTGAAATATCGAATGTTGAACTTGGGACTGCGAATGTTGAAGGAAGAACTAAAAATTTGAATATTGAACTATAGACTGCGAATGTTGAACTATAGACTGCGAACGTTGAACAAGGAACTAAAAATTTTGAATATTGAACCAGAAACTACACCTATTGAAATAGAAACTGCAAATGTTGAACTAGGAACTGCGTGGTGAATAAGGAACTAACAATTTTGAATATTTTACCAGAAACTAAGTAAATGTTGAACTAAAAACTGCGAATGTTGAACGAGGAACTAAAAATGTTGAATATTGAACCAGAAACTACGAATGTTGAACTAGGAACGGCGAATGTTGAACGAGGAACTAAACATTTTGAATATTTAACGAGAAACTAGTAAATGTTATACTAGGAACTGCGAAAGTTGAACTAGGAACTGAAACATCGAATTTTGAACTATGAACTGCGATGTTAAACGAGGAACTTGGTGTTTACATTTTAAACTGAAGTATTTGGGGTTTTTTTAATGTTGATCTTTGAACAAGTAAACTTGATTGACGTAAAAAATTTCCCACGATAAACTGTCTATATCTCATACTATGCCTTTTTGTATACATGTCACAAATCGTTTTGCTAAGTGAATTTTACATAGCTGATTTTGTTTGTACCGGGACGTTGCTTTGTTTTCAAAAGTTTCTAATTTAGGTCTCATTTTTCTGTGGCAAATCGCCCTATCAAAATGAGAAAAAAAAACGCGATTAACTGAAAAAAATAAGTGTTTTCAATTTGCACCATTTTTTGATCAACAAAAGGACCAAACCCGATAGCAGTTTTCATTTGTCAGGAAAAAAACCTCCGCTACGGGGACTTTTACGTGTTTTAGTATAGTGTCAGTAACCAGTCTAGTGTCATTAAGCAGTGTTGAAAGATTTCAATACTCGAATCCGGCAGACAACAAAATTGAAATATGGATAGCCTACAGACGAGCATCGCAGAATATCGCTAGTTTGTATTTTATACATTTATATGCGATTTCATAGTTAGTTGCAGTCTACTGTTTTACTGTGTTGCTCGATGATAGTCCCTTTATAAAAACTGTTATATTTCTCTTGGTTTCTTAAATAAGGCCCGTGGGCACGAAATCATTTGAATTGGCTACTGTGTCACTTAATTACTATTCTTTTGCAGCTAAGTCACTCTTGTAAAGACTTTAATTATGGGCGTTGACTTGTAGGCACATTACTGGTAGACGTTATGCGGATTTCTTTATTATAGTAATAAACAATCAAACGTCATGAAATTCCGCATAGAAGTTTGTGGACGTGGTTATGTGATGATCTAGGCTAGAATCCATACAACCAGAAATACTGACTAGCAAGTGATTGCAGGAAATATTAGATACAAAGATGAGATATTGAATCCGATTGTTAGACTTAATGCAGGGGTGCCTCGGTGGCCGAGTGGTCAAGGTAGTTCGTCTACTATTGATCACGTGGTCTGTCAACACTGAGATTGCGGGTTCGATTCTCACTGCAGGCAGGGTGTACTCAACTCCAATCTTAATTGACAAGGATTGCCAGTTTTCCTACCGCAGGTCGGGGGTTCTCTCCGGGTAATCCTGCTTCCTACCCCAATAAAGACTAGACGCAATGAAATAGCTGAAAAATTGCTGAAAGTGGAGTTAAAACACCATTCAAACAAACAAACTTAATGCCGGTGCTATAGACAATGCCTTTATTTTAATAGAAGATAATGCTCATCCTCGCAGCTCGTGTCGTATTGAAAATGAAACCATCAATCGAATTTAATGGTCAAGTCTTTCACCATACTTGTACCCCATTGAAAATGACTTAGACAGCTGTTTCTGCGCAACCGGTACTTCCAACCAACTGCCAAGAACTTACTGCTGCATGATGGATTGATTCAAATCTTCCTCAGGAGACCTCTTGCATGCAGAGGCGTTGTCGCACAGTAATTCAGGCTCGTGGTGGAAGACAAAAGAGGACTGCAGTAAGATGGATACACTGTGAACTTTGCTCTCATATTTGTGCTTTCTCATTCAGATTTGAAAGGGTGTCTGAAAATAAAAATTGATTCACGTTAACGCTTCTAGGGTTTTTGTAATAAATACAGTCAAAATTTCGTCAAAATAAATGCAATACATGCCGTGAATAATTTAACGAAGCGTTCTAACAACGGAATAAATCTATGTTTGCACATTGTGTTTATGTGCATTGCTACTGTACGACATAGCTACATTCCTTATACACAAACAAAATAAACAGTCTCGGAAGATCTTCGTGGATATTTAGCCTGTTTTAGGACTCAGCTCCGTACAGTAAAGCACCATAAAGTCGAAATCCTCTTAGTTGTTTAATTAACAAAAAAACATGATTGCTATACTCGTTTTTTTTTACCTTGTCAGGATGCATATTTTCTTCTCGTATATAACCTTGCAAATAAAACCGTAAAATGCGTTTCACAATTTGTGTTTCATTTTAACAGTTAATATAATCTCTTTAAATTAAAGCTCTTAAAACTCTTTTACGTCATGAGTTTGTCCTTGTTAATTATTTGTCTGTTCAGTTCTATTTTGATTTCACAATGCAAACCAAAAATAGAAAGGTCACATGTCTGCGTCATTGACACTGATTTAAAAGTCTTAACGTCATGTGTTTGTCGTCATGAAGCAGTGAAAGACATATAAACATAGATCTGGCTATTTACACGTGTTTTAATATAATCTTTAACTTATTATACTTACACACAAAGTTGATTATATAGTATGCTATTTTGCGACTATAAAAACGGGACTTCAAAAATATACAGAGATACTTTCTACTCCAGTAGTGGCATAAATGAAAGGTGGATATTATAAAAGGCAAAAGATCTGGTAGACATCTTGATATCTGGTTCTCTTTCCCAATGTAACAGCATTAAAACATTTGATTTTTCGGCACTCTACACGGCTATCCATACGCAGCTTAAAACCTGGCTTAAAGATCTTATTAAACGCTGCTTTTTCAAAAAAAAAGGAAGGAGACGATATAAATACCTAGTAATTATCCATGACAGAACTTCGTCAAATAATAAATATACTGAAGACCAAATCTGCCAAATGTTAGATTTCTGACTGACAACTTTGGAAGACATGTTTTTCAACAGACTGTTAGTATTCCAATGGGTACTAATTGTGCTCCTCTCCTCGCCGACCTGTTGTTTTTTACTCTTATAAGGCCTAGTTCCTATAAGAAGAAAGACAAGACACTGGCCCAGATCTTTAATTTCACATTCCGCTTTATTGATGTTGTTTTGTCCTTCAAAAATGCTAAATTTAAATTCAATTTACCATAGCGAGTTTGAAATTAAAGACACCACAAATACACTATGGTTCGCCTCTTACTTGAACCTACTTACAGAAAAAGACTCGGGAAAAACTACAAACTAGACTCTACGACAAACGTGATGACTTCAACTTTCCAATTGTCAACTTCCCGTTCACTGACAGCAACATTCCAGCAGACAACTTATACGTTATATAGATCCTGCGATCGGTATTCCGATTTACTGGTTGATGTAAACTCTCCAGAAGTTCTATGGTCGTCACCATGATTTAATTGAACGTTATGGGAAATCAATCTCTCAAATACCATCGGACTTTTTGTTGAGTCATGGATAGTGTTTCTTATTCCTGGATTTGACGTTTTCCTATAAAGGACAAAGAGCAACTCGACGGGTCTCTAATTAGAGGCAGGTACTTACTTGTCCGGAGCACCTGGGTGCACCCATGGTTTATATTGGGTTCGGATTTCTCTCGTTCTGTGTTTTGGTTTTTGTGTTGCGCTGTATATGTTGGTCTATATCCGGATTTATTTTTGTTCCTTAACTTTCGCGCTTGTTGTTAGGTCGGTTTTCTTCACTATTTTTCTTATGTGACAAAGTTTTCCAAAACCTAAGGCCTTCAAAGGGAGAATAAAGGTTGGATAAAGAATGTATCAAAGCTTCCAACTATTAAACAATGGCGATGTAATTTTTTCAATTAAGTGATTGCTTGTGGAATGACGGAGTTCAATGCGCTTATTTTACACCATAAACACGTCAAAGTAACTGGGCAGAAACATTAAAGATTTTTATTTAAACATATCAAACGTATATGAAACATTGTTGCCAAACCATATGACCACATAATTTGTCTGAAAATAAGGAACGCACCCATTCTTAGGAATTTCTATGCAGTGTTATTGCTTCAAACTAAACGCATAGAACAGAGAAATACCGCGGGGATTTCTTGTGTGCAAGTTGAGTAATATGCATTAGAATGACATCAAATTATATGCAATAAAATTAAACTAAAGGTGCTGGTTCAGTTTAAATGAGCACACGAGGAAAGCTCATTGAAACAATCTGTTTAATATGTTAATATGCAAAATATACTGGAATATACTCTCATGATTTTATAAAACCATAAATTCATCGCAGCGAGTTATGGTCATCTCGTACCCTGACCATTTCGTACCCTTACAAATACGATATGGTCAATTCGTAACCATCGCGGAGTCAATTCGTACCCGGTGGATGGTCAATTCGTACCCGACTAAAATCGTAATGAAATTGTATGTAAAAATTAAAATGATTAATTAAATGTTTTATTGGTTATTTTACTCAAATTTATTTGTAATTAGTCGGCAGATTAGTTATTTTAGATGTAGTGTACGTGGTGATAATTAATTTTGTGCGATCTCGTTAAAATTATGATTGTAAGCGTGAACATAAAACAAGTCTTTTACTCATCATTATTTAAGAAATAATGATGAGTAAAATAATATATATGTACAAGTTTTAAGAGATACTGGTAAATCCAACTTTTGCTATCATGGCCAACAAACTTAAGAATAGTATGAAAATGCTATGTTTTTGTCTTTAATATATATTTTTATTTAGTGCTCCAGTTACTTATTTTTGTGCTCTTCTTTGTTACCATTATTATGTCAATTATCCTAATAAAATTTGAAAAATACAAATTTTCATAATTCACATATTTCATTTTTAAGTCAGTTTTCTTGACGCATTGCCGAACAAATCCGAGATATATAAAGACAACAGATGTTTAGTTCACTTAAAAGAATAAAAGATTTAATGTGCACACTTAGAATCACAAACTAATTATAAACTTACAACATATAATAGAAATTATCACCACACTCCAATCAATACAAAGAACCTGAACACAATATGCCGAATAATTAAAAATAAATTTGAGTAAAATAATCAAAAAAACATTTAGTTGATCACTCTTTACCTTTTTAATACATACAATTTCATTACGATTTCATAAAATTTTAGTTGGGTACAAATTGACCATCCGTCGGGTACGAATTGACTCAGTGATGGGTACGAATTGACCATATTTGTAAGGGTACGAAATGGTCAGGGTACGAAATGACCAGTTCCCATCGCAGCATATTAGATATACATTCAATTTATTTATTTTTACATATAAATGTAATATCTTTTTAAATTTATTAATTACAGAGCAGTATGTAAGCATTAGCTCACAGATGTACCTTGTTTAATCGACTTTTAACCACTCAGAAAACTGTATATAAATCAAGATACAGATTCCATCATGAAGGCTAGTGGCACTCATTGTTTAAAAGCCTTCATTACTTTACAAACATCCATTACAAGAGCAACAACACAATGATTGCAGGAATATGGGACCTCTAAAACCAAAAACATAATTCATGGCAGTTCTTCTTGGAGTGATATTTTTATAAATAATGATTTAAATTTTAATAAGAACTCAACCATTAATAATTTGTAACAATGGGGACTTGGGGGGGGAGGGGGTCACTGCAGCTTTCTGAAGGCTCTATTTTCCTATTTTCCCTTTTCTAAATTAACTTGTGATGTGGAAAGTGTATTTCAGTGGTTTGTATGAGAAAGAACATTTTTATTTAATTCAATAATTAAATCATACAATTTAGTTCTTCAATTATTAATACTTGATGTTTGCAATCTTAATGTAAGTAAGCAATAATGATAAAGGTATCTTTCTCTACCAATCAAACATAACAATCAATAGATTTGGTCTTTCTTCTTGCTAACCTCTATCAGGGTAATAGTGCAAAATACATTTGCAATAAGGAAGGGGAGAAAGCTCATATAAAGCAGTGAAAAACCTCTATGATGTGCTATGTAACAAAGTTTCACAATCCATCGCTGACCATTTTCGAAGAACTTTCATTGCAACATCTTTTACAGTTTCAAAGTTTTTCTGCACACATAGTTTGGTGTGACAGGGGAGATAACTCAATAAAGAAAAAAGGGTTTGGTTTGACACTGTTAACTGCAAAGCATATTTTAAATAAAATGTAGACCTAAATTATTCAAAGCAGTACAGTATTATATCAAAGAAATTAATTTTGTCCAAATTGTCATGTGCTGATACAAATATTTGAATGAAAATGTTCATGCGCAGACACATATATTTTGAAGGAATAGTAATTGAAAATGTCTTGAATCGTTGTCTTGAATCGTCCAAAAAACATAACATCTGCTTCATGTCACATTACATTTTATCACATAAAAGCCAGTGTAATATATCTACTCCAGATATACAAAACAGAGCTGTGTTTTGGAAGAAGAATCCTAGTAGAATTAACAAAATGTGACGTCAGACTTTAATCAAAAAATTTTCGATGTAAGTTTAACCAAAACAAATGTGAATGCCAGAATGTAAACCCAAAGAGCTTCTATTAATTCCAGTTCCACCTTAGTTCAACTCCAAGTTCTTTATGAACAGCATCTCCTATTTCTTTGTGAATAACATTGGCTTCCTCCTTCGATAATGCTTTACCCATGTGTCGATACACAATTTCGTAACAGTGACTCCGTTTTTGTTGTTTTGGGTGATAAAAGTCATCTATTAAATGAACTTGTTCAACTATGTCGCCACCTATACTTCTTACGATATCATAGAAATCATTTTCTTTGTAACTGTCTGTCAACCAGAATGACATCTTGTATGCTGTCTGTGGATACTGGCTTATGGCCTGAAAATGAATTAATAAACGATTATGGTCTGCAGATTGTAAAAAGAATTGTCAGATTCTGTACTATTGAGATTCACCCTAAGACAATATTTAAAGCAAGTGAAAAGAGGTGAGTTTGGATCAAACAGGACAGTAAAAAGTCAGGTAGTCTGAAAGGTGATTTTATATTACATAATCATGTGATACATAAACTAAATCTAGGAACTGCAGTGAAACAAGCAATGAATTTTATATAATGGGACTAAAATGTATTTTTAGAAAAAAAGCAAAAATGTCGCACAACATGTTATAATTGTTATACTGTCCACTCAACACTATGCAATTTTGACTCGTCCAGCTAAACAAACTTGATGGTTCACCACTTCCCACACAATAAGGTGACAGAACAATTACTAGTCAGTCAGGAGTCAGTACTTGCGTCTGGATGGAGCATCATACTGACTACTACAACAATGGGTTCGAACAAAAATCCATGTTTAATAAGTCGGTCTAGTACCAAACAGTCACATAAAAGGAGAAATAGAAAATCTTGTCACGCGTGGTTGCCAAAAACCCAACCATCCACTGCTTGGTTTAGTTATTGGTAGACATATAATGAAGAAATAGTTTATTTTTACACAGAATCTTAATAGTTAAAATGGATCAGTAACCATATCACACAACAAAATAAACGATGACAAATTTACCTTGCTTTTAATGGGAGTTTTGGGATCCTGACAAATTTACCTTGTATTTAATGGGAGTGTTGGGATCTGGACAAATTTACCTTGCTTTTAATGGGAGTTTCTGGATCCTGACAAATTTACGATGTTTTTAATGGGAGTGTTGGGATCCTGACACATTTATCTTGTATTTAATGGGGGTGTTGGGATCCTGACACATTTACCTTGTATTTAATGGGGGTGTTGGGATCCTGACACATTTACCTTGTATTTAATAGAAGTGTTGGGATCCGGACAAATTTACCTTGTATTTAAATAGGAGTGTTGGGGTCCTGACAAATTTACCTTGTATTTAATGGGAATGTTAGGATCCTCCACACGGAACTGCGACATAAAACCTGTGTCCTCGTATCGCCAAAATAATCGAATGTCTGGTATATCGAAAAGTCTCATGGCAAGCCTTTCTAAGCCTAGACCAAAGGCCCATCCAATTTTTTCTGCTGCACCAGCTAAATATATGAATAAAAATAAAATTAATGATATCTGTCCTTTCATACTGAATTACTTACAATTATTACTTACTTACTGTTATGGACTTGACACTTTAGGTTTTTGCTTACGACTTGAATGTTTATCTAAATACAGACTTGTAATCATCCCTTGACATCTGGCTATTGTTGTACAATTAGTTCTTTTTGCTATTATTGTTGTTTCATTAGTTGGCAGTACATGTACTATTATTAAGGTATCTGGCCCATATGGACCATAGGATCATAATTGGTGTCCCGCATGTCCATTGTTTTTAAATGGAGCAGACCTCTATAATATTCAGCAAACATCAGAAATACTATTGGAGTAACTAACTTTTTTTCTGCTATTTTTTAATTTGTATTATTAATAAACAATACATTGCTTTAATAAAGCTGTATTTCTTGGTTAAAAAATAAAATTAAGCTGTATTTCTTGGTTAAAAAATAAAATTAAACAGTGACTTCAATTATGGGTCGGATACCTTAATAATAAGTTTGTAAACTTGGTCCATCCTAAAAATAGCTGAGATTAATGTCAATCACTTACATTCAGTTTTGATTTTTTCATAAAACTTCAAGTCCTACCCTGTCTGCCAGTGTGACTTTGACTGACTGAATGCACTTCTCAGTTTTCCGACTCTTAAATAAATCCACATACTTGGATTTCAACCAAACTGATTGACAAATCTAATAGTAAAACAGACAGGAATGGTAAAAATTACTTGAATACCACCAGTGCAAAACTTTGTTCTGCTCCACTGAATTAATCAAGTAATAATGATAACCATAGAATTATTCATCTTTAACTTTTGACCTCAGAATTTCATTGACCTATCGTTACCTGAAAATAGAATTTTTTGCTCCATGACACCACAACCAAGAACTTCTAACCACTCTCCTTTGTACTTAATCTCCAACTCCCATGATGGATGTGTAAAAGGGAAATAAGCATCTACCCAACGTGTTTCAACGTCTACAAATAAAAATAAATTATTATTTATTGTGTTTCCGTCTACAAAACAACATTTTGCTGTTTCTCTACATCTGCAATGCCCAAAATATTTGGTAACAAAAAAAAGTCATGAATCAAACTACCCCATCATTCTTTTTATAAAGATCGACACGAAATTGTCAACTAGAACGCAGTTATGAGAAACCATAGGAAGCTGAAGTACTGGGAGAAATACTCACCTTCAATGGTAAATTTCTCACTACATATACAATGTATAAATCCTGCTTCCTTCTCTCATAAAACCTTAACACCATGTTTTAGCTGAAAATTTCTGAAAATGGTGTTTAAAAAATCATACAAACTCTATAGAGAAGTAATAAATAAAATTGTTTCTATGCCGCCTTAATTATGTTATACCCACCTTTACCAAAGAGATAGAATGCTAGGTTTTCTAATGTAGACTTCAGATCATATTCCATCAGTTCAACAGCTTCCCTTGTATGGTGTTCTTGTTTATATTCATCTTTTACACCATTTTCAAACAACCTCAAATTATGTTCCTTTCGGTTTTGAACTTTACTGAAAAGCTTAAAATAAAAAAGTTATTTATCACTGTTAATGATTTTTTTAAAAACTTTGTATTCGATTACACATTAAGATACTAGAAAAACTGTGAGCAATGCTCACTAATTGATATCCCCACTTCCCTATGTCAATGACAAGTCCATGTTTTCTATGGGAAACCCCAAATGTCATTCCAATGAAAATGTTAAATATCAGGTGCACAACGGCACTATTTGACAAAGATGCTGTGTAATTAACTTTCATCAAATTCCATTCAGAAGTGTATTCAGAAGTGTAGGAGGAGTTGAACATAACAGAAAGTGTAAGGTAAAGACGGACAGCCTGACGGAAGACAGACAGACACCCCCATCACTATACACCCATTAGGGAGGGGTATGGTTTCAGTAGTGTGTATCAATATATCTATTGGTATACTGCATCACCCTTCCCAATCACTGTTTAGTTTTGGGAAAGGTATCCAAAGACTGCACATCTTTACAATCATACCAGTAGGTGATACCATATAATTTGGAAAAGAGGTGGGGGGTTGAATTGGGGGGTGAGGTTGCCGGGTTATAATACATAGCCTGATGACAGACCATAGTTGTCCAGTTCCAGTAAACAATTTTTAACTTTTGGTCCATGTCATTTCCTGATTTTTGTAACTTATTTTTGTCCTGACTCTAGCTAAAGTACTGCTCACTGGACATTAGGCAACCATTTATTCTATCAATCATTCCACCAAAAAAAATAATCACCTCATGATCTGTAAATAACCGCACTCCCTCGGCTTGATGAAAGACTGGATAATGACTGGCATCTATCGTGTCTCGCCGGTACACATCTCCGAACACAAGAAAAGCGTCTAAACCAGTTCTTATCAGATCAGTTTGATGTGCAGATGTGTGGGCTCTTAACATAAACTGAGAATTCAAATAAAAACTTTCTGACGGAATCCTACTTGGATGGTCAGCGGGAACTAACAGACTGTCGAAATTCTGTTGAAATGTTACTATAGGACTAATAGAATCATATACTGAAAACAAGGGATTCCTTGATCGATTGAAAAAGTTACTGTAAAAGTATTTTTCAATTCGCTGTTTTAATAGGTTTAAGGGATGGTATTTCATGTTATGCAAATTTTTTCCAATCTTCGGAATTAGGCTTGGTCGTAAATTTGTCATGTGATCTGCCTGGTATGTATTGCCGAGGAGTTGTGTTGTTCCATTATGCAACTGTTCTGAAACTCTCTGGCCTGTACAATAACATGATCGTGCGAGACAATACCTTCCAACACTTTGCTTTATGGTAAATATTATGGTTGATGGTAGCATTTTGTTGCTCAACATATATACCTGTAAAAATAAATATTGAAACATCAAGTTTGAGTATACAAATAATTCAGTTATCTCCCTTTATTTTGGTCACTTAATAGATTTGTCTGTGTTTAATACCCAGTGAGCAGTTTTTCAGCTATAGTCAGGATAGTAAAGATTTGTTGTGTGATAGGTATGGTTGGTTTTTGTTTGTCTGTTGTTTCGGTATTATTTATTTGTTTATTTGATGTTTAATGCCACTTTCAAAAATTGTTCAGCTATTTCATGGTGTCCAGTTTTTAATTGGCGAAGGAAGTACCCGGAGAAAACCCCAAACCTGCGGTAGGAACACTCGCAATCCTTGTTAATTAAGATTGGAGTCGAGTACACCCCACCTGCAGTGAGACTTCAACCGGCTATCTGTGTTGACAGACAAGGTGATCAATAGTAGATGAACTACCATTACCACTCTGCCACCGAGTCCCCTTGTTTACGTAATAAAGGGGCTGGGATCCTTTTGACCAGTTCAAACCTAGTTGCAAACTCAAGTTTTATGAAACTATTTCAACCAATAGTTAAATGCTATTTTATTTGCCCTTGCTGTTTTTTTTTTTTATAAAATTTATTTGTTATTCTGTCTTAAAGTGATTAATTAAATTGTGAGGTTCATGTATGTGTTTTGTTTAATTTCTTTATAAATCAGACTTTCAATAAATAGTGAATATCCACAAACTAGGGAATAAGAAGGCCTAATGTCATGAAATATTGATGTGTACCAAAATAACCAAGGTAAAAATTTGGCATAACCGGTTGGACTACCAATAAATACAAAAACAACTTTCTGGTAGGAATCTTATGTGCAGAACGAGATACATTCTCCCAAGACTGGACCGAGATTTAAAACTCTCCGCCTTACATACACTGGTCTAATAATTAATTCGTACGTCTATCACCACACTACGAGAGATTTAATCTTAAGTTTGGAAAACATTAGCTCTAAAAAAGAAATAAAAGACAACTACATATAACTTCTGTTTTCAAAAACACATGATTGTATTAATTTGTTATTATTATTTTTTTTTAATTGACCTCCCTTATTATTGTAGAAGTAAAAATACAAGTAAATGTATGATCCTTACCAACAAGATATCAGTTTTATAATATATTTTTTATCTTATTACATTGTTTTATTCTAATTCCATGATTGCTGATCATGAATTATTAAATACTCCAAAATATGATTACTGGTAGATTTGTTGTTACGCTTGAATGCATTGTAGATTACAGACATTAGAGAGAAGCAGAACTGAATAATATAACTATCTCATAGGTATGCAACAAAAACTTGATTGATTGGATGTCTTCTTTATGTCCAGCAAGCAGCAAACTTCCAGCTATATTCTGGACAAGAAACAGGTTACTGAATGAATCAATGCAGTAAAGTTGGAATATAAGACAAAATTTTGAATGCCGCTGGAAAAATATATGGGTACTGTAGAGGTGGCAAATTTAGTCTTTTGTAGTGGCTGCAATGAGCCTACTCTACAAAAGAGGTCTTTATCACATGCAAGGAGCATAGCAATCTCTAAACACATAATTCACTGGGGTCCACAATCAGGCTTTCTGTATTTTAACTGGACAACCCCCACAGAGAGGGCATCAGAAAATGCTCTGTATTATTTACATGCATCTGTTTGGAGAGAGTTTTAACTGTACAGAACACATCTGAAGTGTGACAGTACATTGTACATTGTAATGGTGAAGGCTACACTACTTCCACAATGCTAAATGATTCTTAGGCAATACAAAGATATTTTGACAGCACTCTGGTCATTGTATGGACCAGAAAAACTGAGGTGAACCAGGGACAGTCTATACTAACTGACTGTCCTTGTGTGAGCCGAGCCGAAGGCAATATCCATTGAAGTTTTTCATGTTCCAGAAAAATGACATGAGGGCTGTCAAAATTTCTTCGTATTGCCCTTAATATCATAAAATATTGTGTTTATTGAATTGAACAACCACAAATACTGGATGCAAATACACCTCAATAGTTTAT